>JAQBSW010005670.1:0-55359 GCA_029291075.1 Eudiplozoon nipponicum | reverse complement strand
ATGTTGTTATCGGTTACTGACACAATAGCCATAGTGTTGGTAACTTTACAGACACCTTATACAAATTATCTATAGTGAGTTAGCTTTGAAGTCGCATTTTCGAAGTTAGTTCCACTACTGCAGGTTTACATATTTGTACAGGAGATTTTACCGTCCTGTTTTCCAACATTCCTCATCCAAGTATATAGTGGGCAAAAAGCATAATATCGGATCCTACTCAGTAAGCACGAAACGAATGTGCACGAAATTATACTTTCCGTTCATACTGTCTTTGGTTTAGCCTTCTGGTCAATTTTGGAATATTTTATGGGAGTTGTTATGCACTTTTTTGCAAAAGGAAATATCTATTAAAAGTAAAAGGCGTGCGAAATTCTGATTATTATGTAAAACTGCCAAATACAAGTCATAGAATATTTACTACGAAGATATATGCAAAACAAATAAATGGTATATACTTTTGTGAATTATTTAAATAACTATATCAATGTTTTATCAACTGAATAATTTAAATATGATAATATATGTGTTATATTCGGCATTGCACTTAATTTATTTTTACCATTTTGACAAAAATGCAATTATCTACTGGTGAGTTACAAACAATGATATGATTTTTATTTAAATACAATTAAACTGTAATTTGCTCAGGGTTCTGCACAAATCACTATTAAAATGTCAAATATATCTACGATAAAACTTTTTATATTAAATAGACTATTTATTAAACTTAAAATTTTTATGCAAATTGCACGTCTACTGATTTTTTTTATAAATTCGGTAAATATTCAATAAAACAAGACAATTGATTTAATGTGCGTACTTTTTCTGCCTACAATTTTCAAGTATTTTTGCTTTCTAAAATATTTAAGATGTATTGATGTTTTTTTGATAATATTAGATAAAATTATCTTTTGCTGAGTTAAACAAACTTCAGCATATGTGACGGACAGTAGAAAATCTTATTGAATTCAATTCATTTGTATTTATGTAAGCAAAACATTTTCGAATATGTTATAATAAGCCGTTTTCGTGTGAGCTATATCCTGTTTCTGCTCGTAATTGTCTAATATCGGTGTCTATAACTTTATTTTCTTCAAACAATCGCAAGAGAAATTTGTATCCACGCTGTGAATACTGCAACTACAAAAAGTTGAAAAAACTAATTCCGTTAAAATTAGTTTGCGTGCAGACAATTTGAGAATAAACTAGTTTAGCATCAGCGAACATGTTTTGCTTTGCCAGAAACAGGTGTGTTTTAGGGAATATGTATATTCATGTATAATTTGAACAGAAAGTTATAAATTATGCATATAAAATAAGCAAACTCACATAATATTTCCGAAAATGAATTTGACTTAATTCATGTTATATAATTTTTTCATGTTAATTAAGATATATATATATATATATATGGGGTTTGAAGATCAACATAATTTATCAAGTTTATCGATTTAGTCCTTATTGGGTCTTGTCAAGAAATTGCGCACCCTTAATAGCATTTTCAAGACGCAAAAGAAAATGTACTCCGGTGCGAATTCTGGCAAGTATTTTATGAGTTCTAAGTAAATACCGAAACAGTCTTCATGATGAGTTGCCTTCGCCAACTTAAAATATGTATTTCATCCAAATTCTGTCATGAATCTTCAGATGCGTTTGTGTTTGCTCTATCATAACAGTTTGTGGGGGGGGGGCACCAACATAGTAATTTATTTCGAAAAGATTCACGATAAGCAACAATTTGATAAAAGTCAAACCAAAAACAAGTTGGTATAAGATCTAAATTTGCAATTATTATGCATTAGTGGTAACACCATAATATGTGTGCAAGTCTCCGAAGAAAATCTTCCCTGCTTTCAGCCACGGGCGCCAAAATTCTGGCAAGTTATTGATAATTGCCTTAAATGGAAGATACCGGTATACAACAGAAATTGGCTATGCATAAAACATGCAATAGGCACATAGCTTATTGTTAAACTGTTTTAGTAAGACTGTCTTTATTCTAATATTTGGAAAATAGAGAAATATTTTGTAAACTATAACTGTAAAGGTGGGAATGGAATATAATTGACAAAGTTGAAATGTCGATTATTGCAATATGAACATTCAAATGTTGCCAGATAACAACTGAAGATCTTTCTAGTTTAATAGATTTATGGGCCACTCGCCATTTATTTGCAAATAATAATAATAAATTTCTCGCGTTTAATGTTGTTGAACTCTATTCCTAACATGAAAACTTTATATAAATAATTTTTTTTTAAATTACTATTATTTTATTATAATAAAACAGTTTACAAAACTCGACCTTTTTTCCGGCAATTTAGGCTTAAATTACTTAAGTATCTATTTTGATCCATCATTTATTTAATTTCTATAAATAGTTGATTTAATTTAATGGGCTACTTTTTTATACCATCCGAAGATTGTCGTTCGATTTCTTTAGTAATATAACGTATATTCAATGTTTAAAACACCTGAAGAAAGCGCGTGCCTAGAAAACGTTACAATTTAAATAAATGATCAATGATTTGCGCAATCATTGATCATTTATTTAAATTGTAACGTTTTCTAGTCACGCGTTTTCTTCACGTGTTTTAAACAATGAATATACGTGATAACAAGGATTCAAATCAAGGTTGCAAGCTTGATACTTCATGAATATCATTATATATTGAAATGTCAGTAAAGACTAAGAATCGTATAATATAGGAAAGACAATTTATGCAGTAGACTGGTTTCGCCTGTATTGGGAACTCTTCCAGTATTATTCCGAATTTCACGTTGACAGGTGTTGAAGCTGGGAAAATTTGATTCGGTGTCCATAATTATAATCACAAATATTACCCTGACACATGCTGCACGCGACTTATGCTTTTGGTTAGCCTTTCCTCCAGCTGAAGCATATATGTCTTTTTACCTTTGAAAAGCTATTTTGGCCACAATAAAAGACAAATTGCATAAGAAATACAGTTAGAAACATTTAAAAAAATCTGTTTTGATAAGTTTGTCTTGTTTAAATTTACACTTTTTTAGTGCTTCAATTCTGTTTAGATAAATTTCTGATTGACCGAAATAATTCAATTGTGTTATTCCATTAAACCGCATTCTAGTTAAATTCTGTCATAAGACACGGTTTTCTCGAATCTTGATTATTTTAACTCCAGCAAAAATAAACGCATTGGTTTGCCAAAGTAATAAAATTTTCAATGTATAATTTTTCGAAGAATAATGCAACACAGATGTTGTATATTTGCCGATAACTTAATCAGCTTGTACATAGAAAACGAACTTAAGATGTCTTAATATCTGTAAAAGAAACATGTGTGCACGATATTGAATAGATTAATTACCTTTTCCTTATGTGGGCTCCATAAGGTGTTTGCATCCACTGTCCACCTGATTATTCCAGATATTTCGACTTCCTCTTTCGGAAGTCTTTTTCAGTGGAAATCACATCACACAAAACAATTTGACATATTGATTGTCAAATTTTTTGTCTGATGTCATAGTATCTTGAGATTTTATGCGGTAGGCTAAGAAAGTTTTGCGAATAACTTCATTCACAAATGAAACAAAAACAGGCATGGGCTATGTCAAATATGGCCGAATAATTTGTCTTTCAAATATGAATAAAATACTATAAAACAAAGTTTAAAATTTTTTTAGTAGGTTTATGTGTTTCCGTGAGATATGCGTCACGTTTTGTGACATTTCTGCATTAATCGATAACTGGCAGCATGCCAACAGAACTTCGGGTCAAATTGTGAGTAGTACGGATAAATAGGTAAAATATAATTGTGCAATTATCAATCAATTGCGTATTTCCGGGTTTAAAAATCTGATCATTAGAGTTCAAAAACTTCGTACAAAAATGCAATAGGTTTCAGAAGATCACTATACTATGCTAGGTTTTTTGACGACTGACTAATTATTATGGGATTAGTGTGTTTATTTCAAGTGTGCAAACTTGATTTAAAGAATTGTTACCACTACCCGCACAATCAGTGATTGCTTAATTAGATCAATACTCTTTCATTGAAATTTGAATATCCACAAAAAAGGTACACAAATGTTAACTTACGTCAAACGAAAACTCATTTTAGCTGAAAAACGCATTGAAAAACTTGACAAATAATGTTTACAATGTTGCTAAAATCAACAAACAATAATAGTTTAGAAATTTTATGAACCCCTATTTTTATAATACAACCTGATAGCGGATGTAAAAATTTTAAAGCTTTATTTGCGAATTAATGCTCACTTTGAGCATACATGTTGATTATTTGTAATTTAAAAAAAAATTTAACTTCAACCAACTTTTTAGGATTTAATATGTAGCATTTGACAACTGATTTATACCGGAAACCCAGCATTCGTTCAGCTTGTCGGTCTTTCTCGCTCTTTCATACCTTTACTCAATCACTCATTTATTCATTCCTGGGTGTACAAATAGCATTCTACTACAGAGTTATTGAATTACTCAACAATGCATTTTTGTTGCGTTACTACAAAGTGTCAGTAGATGAAATTGTGAGTTTGTTTGTGCATTAATTAGTCTGTCGGAAACTGAAAGGGAAAACAGCCGGCTACTGGACATATTTGCTTATCGAATAATCAGGTAGTCATTTTATTATTTTAAATTTATTTGATCATTGGTGAAATAAGTTTATAAAGCTATTAGACGCTTCCATGCCCAGCGTATGCAATATTATTCCTAGCCTACACCAACTAATTTAAGGAATTCAATTTTATTTTCAATGCAAGTAGTTTACGTCACCAGGATAATGCTAAAAACAATTGTTTTAGAAATACCTTTCAAATTTAAAAATAATTCAAGGTGATATTTAAATAACATACAGAGATGATGCCTAACATTTCAATAAAAAATTACCAGAGGATAAAAAAAATCAATGACTATCCAAGGTGTCAAAAAAAATAAATTATTATCTAATTTATTAGATTTATAAAAAATACATTTTTTCCAATTAGATTATAAAATACACATATTGCAAAAATGAATCTTGTTAGTTTACTAAAAACAATTATCCCTATCTTAATCATTAGCTGGCATATAGAAACAAGTTTCAGCTCAGAAATCTAGCCCGAATTTTTATTCTTGAATCATCATCTGTATTCGACGAAAAACTTATTTTTAAGGACAAGACTAACATTCATACTTATCTGACTTTACATATATCATTGTCACGTTGATTGCTACAGCTCACTTTCTGGCTTGATCATCATCGTTAAATTAGTGCAGATAAATATCTATGACTGCCTAGTAGGAAAAATAGATAGTATGGCTGCCGGATTAAGTTACTTCTGGCAAAAATTGACCGTCTAAGGTTATAGCTGTTATGTTCTTTGATTCCATGTAATTTTTTAATTAAGTTGACCCCCAAATGGAGTAACAGCATATATGCGTCATAAACTGTTTAATTATGTTTCTGTTGGAACTGTGTTTACTTATAATTTAATTAGATATATAACTAATTCATACTACCAGAATGTTGTGACCAGAAGGATAAACCAACGGCAGCATGAACGGAAAGTATAATCTCATGCATATTCGTTTCGTGCTTACTGGCGACTCATCAGTAGGAGCCGGTTTTACGCCCTTTAACCACTATATATTTGGTAGAAGAATGTGGAATAATAGGACGGTACAATCTCCTAGACGAATGTGTATACCTGCAATAGTGAAGCTAACATCATCTAAAGTCTACGACAATGCGACTTCAACGCTAACTCACACTATATAATACATATACCGAGTCTGTAAAGGATACTAACACTATGGCTATTGTGTTAGTAACCGATACCAACATTATTGTACCGAAAAGGTACATGATACTAACACTATGGTTTCCGAGTCGGTACATGATACCAACCTGATGGATATCAATTTATGCTATAGTTCACCGAAATTGAGAATAACAACAATTTCTGAACACCTGTTACTCCAGTAAATCCATACACCCTGGCCTTGATCGATATCAGTTATCACATTTCGCGGTAAGCATGACATCATTCAATTCAATATATTACAGTTAAATACTGTTTGTTGCGAAGAACCAATATATATGCAAGTATGTATTAGGTTTTGCGAACCTAGTAACAAATTAGTTCAGTTGTGACCAGAAGGATAATCCAAAGGCAGCATGAGCGGAAAGTATAATCTTATATAGTTTTTATATCTTTTTTCGTGTTTTGTAGTGAACTTCACGTCCTATTTAGCAAAGTCAATTATTCAGTTTTGACCGTATTAGCAGATATTTTCTGATTAGAACCTCAGCTATTTATGGAGAATATTGACTGCAAAATTTTCATGATGTGGCTTTATAAACCAGCGAAGTATTGTTTTAGCAAATGGATCTAAATCGTAAATAAGCTATTCAAGTTTGTCATTCTAGCCGGATTGGGTGAACTTTAGCGATGGTGAAAGAGAATGAGCCTACAATATAGAATTTATACTGTACGGAAAAGGAGGCTTTAGGGGGTTTCAACATATTTTGAACAGTATATGTCCAATGTCTTAAAATTCTTATTAATATTGACTTAATCTTGATGATATCCTGCCATTTTCACCAGCTTTGTTTGATCGAGTAAGGGATGTAGCGATGAACAAGAATTCCATATATTTTAACCGTTCAAATGACAGCATATTCAACTCCAACGACACTTAATTAGGCATTTTGACCTTCCTTATTCGACAACAAAATACGACGTTAAATTGGCTATTGATAATTATAACACACACATATATATATATATATATATATATATATATATATATATATATATATACGTTATGATTATCAATATAACTTAACAATTGTAAAACTACATAAATGTATCTCACGAACAATATGAATTATAATATTCCTTTCTTATGGTTATATGGCAGTGAAACAGTTAATTTTGGCTTTTGTATGGCTGTGCATGATGATGATGATGATGATGATGATGATGATGATGATGTATGATAATAATATGTGAGATAATGTTATTTGTTCTTGTTTTGATGATGATGATGATGATGATGATGATGATGATGATGATGATGATGATGATGATGATGATGATGATGATGATGATGATGATGATGATGATGATGATGATGATGATGATGATGATGATGATGATGATGATGATGATGATGATGATGCGGATGATCTGTCAGTCTTGCATACAGTGTTATCGAATGGAAAAGCTGGTTGCAAATTCATTAGCGGTCATAAAGGTTTCGTAAATTTCGCCACACATGTAGGAAGTATACGAGAAAACACTAATTGATTGCGCGATATGTGATAAATACGAATTGAGCTAATTGCAATACACGTATAAAACATAGAAATAAAAGATGCGTCTTTCACACGTAATAGTAGTACATGAGTGTAAATTCGGCTGAATAATTTCTATGACGTTTAAGAGCTATTAATTCAGACAAACTTTGATTTTGAGAGTTGACATACAAATCATTTTCCACATTTATAAACTATATGTTAGATCGAGCTATCATTGTTTGCACAAGACAAAATAACATTAATTTAAATCAACATTGCAAACATCGAATATATCGTAAATCTATTTTAAAACTAAACGTAAACACACAAGATTTATAGTCAGAAATGCTTAAAGATAGGTATCAGGTTCCCTTAGTAAATTGTAAATTTCAGTCGAAGAAATGCATTCACAGATAATTAGATAGTGTCATTATAGTTTTTACTTCCTCATAGGATAGGAAATATTTGCACTTCTATAAATTATTTTAACACCGTGGCATTGCATAGATAATGATTCTATTTTTGTCTGTCGGCCATGTCTTGGCTTAGCTATCCTTATGAATTTATTTGGAAAAATAATTTAGATATTACTTTTGTTAATTTGTAGAATTCTCTTGATTAACAATAAAAGTCTAGTACATAAGCTACTAGGTGTACAGAATGATGGTGGTATTAAAAATAAATGATTAAAGCGTTCTCACAACGAGTTAGGAAATCTTAATCCGACATCAGTCGGGATGTTTGTACGTCGATGTCTATTGCATCAAGGATTAATATAGCTGTCTGCATTTTTGTGCGAATGTGTTCCATTATTCATGTGTTGTTATGCACGAGTTTGATCGTCATATTTCTGTAGCAAGCACACAATTTTAATTTCTTCCTCGAATATTGACAATTACCTTTCTACAAGAGCTCTTTAAAAAGTCTACCAAGTTATGCATACATTAATCATAGCAAATGCGCAAGTATATGAAAACCTTTGACAGTAAATTGTGCCGAGTAAGAAAATGTCCGCCCAAATGTCTGCGTGCAATGTCGGCATACGAAAAAGTAATCTAAAAATCATAAATGTACTCATTTTTAAATATCCTGCTAGTCCCTGGTGGATTAAAATTTTTAAAGGTACATGATACCTAATTTTAGAAATTTCAATCGGGCAAACATCGGCGGTACTGTTTACGAAGTATAGTAAACGAAATGATTAATTGTTATTCGGTCAGTTATAAAATTTAAGTGAAACATCCGGTTAAAGTATATTCTGCAACATTTTGCGCTATTTAGATAATTTATCTCAACAATATGCAAAGTCAAAATGGTTCATTTTTGGGACATTATAGGAAGTCCTTCAATATTTACTTATATCATATAACGGAAGACAAAATTTTTTAAAAATGTTGTTTGTTTTTCGTACATATAATTAGGTTTGATTAGAAACGTAAAGGTTCATTATATTATAAATGTTTATTTCAGTGACGATTTCCATCAAATAAGTTAAGTGAATTGCAATACAATTTACTCAAACAAATTTTATTCAATGTAAATTTTTTCCAATCAACCAATTAAATAATTGAGTTAACATGGCCTCTTTCACTCTTATACTTGATTGATGTGCATAATCGGATTCTTCATAAATAAAGAGTGAAAAAGTAAAAAATATAATATTAGTACTTGTTTACATTAAAAAGTAAAAAAAGATAAGGCATACGGTAGATTATGGGATAAGCGCCACCTGAAAACAAACTAGTATTCATCATAAAAGCAATCACACATGAAACAGCGTAAACGAAGTATTTTAAGGTTAGAATTTGACGTCTGTGCGCGTGATTATTTCTAAATACCTAAGGGTGTCCATTATATTCAAATAGAATCTTTTTTATATTAACAATTAGTATTCTCTCTTTGATAATTTTCTTTCATTTTGTTGATATTCGCGTATTTAAATATTTTTTTGTGTTGTTAATAGATTAATAGAATGAGATTTAAACAACATATAACATGATATTTTTATGTATTCTTGCCATTTTTTACAAATAAATTAATGTTTAAGTTATAAAAAATATGATTTGGTTGCAGAAATATAATAAGAACGATAAAGTGATATTGAACAATTTATGTAATTTTAAAGTGTGATCCACTTATTGGAAATTCAACATCAATGTTTATATTTATGGTACACAATTTAGATTTATAATTTGCCATCTATCTTGTTTAAATTATTCGGCACTTCTTTGATGAAACGAATGCTTGATGTGTTATTTTGCAATAGAAGTTTAAGTTTCGCGAAAATTTGAATTATGTCATTTGGTTAAAGATTTTGAAACAACCTTCAGTATCTTTCGCCTAAAACAAAGGAATAACAATAAACCAGACAGGAGTGCATTAAAAGACAAATGTTTAAACGACCATTCGGTTGATAGTTTATAATCATTTAAAATATTTAAAATCAAGTTTGCGAGCTTGAAGTAGACACCAATCTAATCCAAATGTTGTTCCACGACTTTTTAACTACAATGAGATTGGTGTTTACTTCAAGCTCGCAAACTTGATTTAAAAATTTTAAAATGATACCGTCCTATTATTCCACATTCTTCTACCAAATATATAGTGGTTAAAGGGCGTAATACCGGCTCCTACTGATGAGTCGCCAGTAAGCACGAAACGAGTGTGCATGAGATTATACTTTCCGTTCATGCTACCTTTGGTTTATCCTTCTGGTCACAACTGAACTAATTTGTTACTAGGTTCGCAAAACCTAATACATACTTGTATATATATTAGTTCTTCGCAATAAACAGTATTTAACTGTAATATATTGAATTGAATGATGTCATGCTTACCGCGAAATGTGATAACTGATATCGATCAAAGCCAGAGTGTATGGATTTACTGGAGTAACAGGTGTTCAGAAATTGTAATTATCAATTTCGGTGAACTAAAGCATAAATTGATATCTATCAGGTTAGTATCATGTACAGACACGGTAACCATAGTGTTAGTACCATGTACCTTTTCGGTACAATAATGTTGGTATCGGTTACTTACTCAAGAGCCATAGTGTTAGTATCCTTTACAGACTCGGTATATACATTATATAGTGTGAGTTAGCGTTGAAGTCGCATTGTCGTAGACTTTATATGATGTAAGCTTCACTATTGCAGGTTTACACATTCGTCTAGGAGATTGTACCGTCCTATTATTCCACATTCTTTGACCAAATATATGGTGGTTAAAGGGCGTAATACCGGCTCCTACTGATGAGTCGCCAGTAAGCACGAAACGAATGTGCATGAGATTATACTTTCCGTTCATGCTGCCTTTGGTTTATCCTTCTGGTCACAATTGAACTAATTTGTTACTAGGTTCGCAACACCTAATACATACTTGCATATATATTAGTTCTTCGCAACAAACAGTGTTTAACTGTAATTAATTGAATTGAATGATGTCATACTTACCGCGAAATGTGATAACTTAAATTGATCTGAGCTAGTGTGTATGGATTTACTGGAGTAACAGGTGTTCAGAAATTGTTGTAATTCTCAATTTCGGTGAACCTTTTTGACAGATCTTTTGTGGCTAGTTGGAATTCTGGATTGAAAGATGTGCAATGTAGGATCTACCTGAAGGAAAGACTAACCAAAATCATTAGTAAGTATACAACTGAGAATTTTATGTAGCGGTGGTATGGTCGCGTAACAGCTTATTTCGAACTCCGTAGGAGATTTTCTCAGTTTAGAATTCTGTCCGCGGGAACGCCTGGGCAATACTTGAAGGACGAAATCGATCTACTGGATGAATTGAATTTTCAACTCTATAACATGTTATTTTAAACTTTCAATTATATATATATATATATATATATATATATATATATATATATAATGGGATTAGTGATACAATCAAGAACTCAACTTTGATTTAAACACTTGTTAATACTGCTTACGCAATCAATAATCGTTTAAATATATCTTTTAATGTCCATAGTGAGTTTAACCTCACTAACATATGCAATAGTTTTGCGTTAGTATATGACTGGTCAACGCTTAATTTGATTGTGGCTAATCTCAGGCTAGCAAACTTGTCTATAAATATCTACGGCATGGTTGTTTTACTAAAAAAGGTCGATATTCATCGTTTTAATTAAAAGATATTAAATTCAAGCGTAAGATTTTGGAAGAGAACTGCTATTCATAATCAGAATAGTTGTAAAATCGCGAAAGACGTAATAGACCGAAATAGTTTCAGCGGAAAATCTGCATGTTTCTAGTAAGAATATGACTAAACTACAAATTTATATTTTATTCATTGGTATTTTTGTTTAAATTTACACATTATTACAGAACACATGCATTCAAAATTTTGGCATAAAATAAACTTGGCATAATTTGAAATCATACTCGCATGTGTATTAGGAAGTATCCGAACAGATTTTGCAACAAGTTTTACTACGAACCATATAGATTGCGAATTGTTTTGTCCTATATTAAACGGAAAATTATTGAAATTTCTCTCACTGTCAGTTTTGAGTGTCTTTTTAAAAGTTAATTTTTAAAAAATGTGCCCAAACTTAATATTAACTTTTCCTGCGTGTAAAAATCTATCTACCTCATCTGTGTTTAGACTAACATAGGACGAATTCCATTTGTTTTGTTTCTTGAACATATTTTGCGTCCGTTGTCGGCCGTCATCTTAAGTTGACACATCAACACAATTATTTTAATCAAGTTGGCGAGCTTGAAGTAAACACCAATCCCATTGTATTTAACCAGTCGTCGAACAACATAACAAAACTACCGCCAGTTGCAACGCACTCATCATCACACACATCATCACGAGTTTTTAAATGCAGATTGACCCTTCACTAGATAGATACGTTTCACGTGTGTTTGTGTGCATTTCCATAATTGCTATATCCATCTAACAACTGTTATTAAACAAGCCATTGATGAGTTCTCACTTGTTCCTTCATTCTGAAGCCCTCCATTAGCTTCTTGCCTAAAAATGACGTTGGAGAATCATGGAAATGTAAAGGATTCAAGATTTTACCGATCTACGATGGCTATCAGTTGTCCCACACAAGTAAACGGCTGCGAAAATCTATACAAGAAGGACAGCTTTGATTAATTTACATCAACATTTAAGCATTACATAAAACCTGATTGGTTTGAATGAAATTTCACATAAGCATGGCTTGTTCTGATTTCTAACTTTATCACTTACATTGGCATGTGGTTATGATGAGTGTTTCTGATTTATTAGTCTCATCCTCCACCTAAATAAAAATATGAGGGCCAACTCAATTTCGTTATTTTACATTGTGAGTATTAAAAATAGTCTAGCACACGTGAATGGTAAACTCATATTCAGCCACTCTAGTTTCACTTTGTTGGATCGACACAACAGTTATGGATATGTTCGTAACACGTAACTGTCCACTGAAATGTCAGTTTGAAGTATAAATGAAATGGCCAGAGGAAATTTCGCGTTTGCTTCCATTGTTTGCTTTGTTAAACCGGTGATGATGTGACAACTAAAGACGACTGTCGAAAACAACCGGCGAAATATTTTTGACAAACAAATTAACTGGAATTCAGACTGTGTTAGACAAAACGCAGACCAGATGCTTCCGTTTAAACCAGTTTCGCAGTTTTGTCATTCTTTTAATTATGAATCTATATTGGGCTTTTTAGCATTTGGATTCCTTATGCTACCTTTGTTCATTATTCAACTTATTTTGAAAAACGTTTGATTTTTATCGACGTAAAACAGAGATGTATTTAATATTCGATCTTTTTTTCAAGATTACAGCATAGATAATTTAATAATGTCGCCAAAATTATTAATGTCAAAAATGGCCGTTCTAGACGGTGTTGTATAAGTTTATCGTGGAAATAAAATACGGCTCCAAATTGCGAAGTATTTCTCTAATTTTGCCTATAATAAGCAGAACAGCAAAAACAATTTATCAACATTATATTTCGGAGCAAATAATGTATTGATAATTGTAGTGTAATCAAAATAATTTTTCAAATTTTATACCTAGGACTCATATATCCATTTTTATACCCTAAAAACAACAATATTTGAAAATTTAGTTTTATAAAGAAAAACATTATGTAATAAACAGGATGGGCCCTCATGTTAGACAGTTTAACATCTCAAGGCATTTGTATTCTACAGCGAGTTTTAGCAAATTTATGATTGATTTCCTTTTTTTATTTTGATTATGTAGACATACCCTGTATATTCAATTTTAATGAACAGGTTATTTTAATCATGCACATTTTACATCTGGAAAAAATTGAGAACTTCTCAATTTAACTATTATCTATTTTTAAAAACCATTGAATTTCAAACACATGAAATTTTAAATATGAGTAGATGTTAGCGAAATCTTTGTTAGCAATTAAATCACGTACGTAATCTAAAATTATTCTATAGACATAGCGTACGTGAGATACCTTAACTTCTTCATTTATGTATATATTTAAGTTTATTTCTTTCATTTGCAGTCTAATATTTTAAAGACTATATTGTCGTATATTTTGTATAATTAAGTTACATGTATTCAATTCGTCACAGAATAATTCATATTTAATTTTATATTTCATCATTATTTTTACTTTGTTCATCAAGTAAAACCCCATTATAGTTATATTCGTATACTAGCTTTTATAACAAATTTCACACGTGTTTGGTTATCCTGGACTAAATAATCGGAGCGAATCCAAATCAGTTTAATTCCTATAGAATTTGAAGTGTTGAATTTCGATATGAAAATATATTTTGCTATATTGACAATTTTTCTTTGGCTGAACTTTAAAACATTTAATTTACTTGTGGCTTCACCTGTAGATTTTTGTATATTCTACTACATTGTCGCTACATAACGTCTCGTGTACCAATAAACTGTCTTTATTTTCATCTTGTAAAAGTAAACTAATTTTCGTTTTTTTATAATGCAAAAAAAATCCGCGCTTATTGACAAATTTCATCTGAAAAAGCATATATTTTCCGAAAGCAAAATATATTCAAGTTAATTTGCTTGTCGTACATTTGTATTCTTCGTTGCTATAGTAACAAATAAGCCGACGAGAATTTTGATTAAGTCAGAAGCTTGAAAATATGCTAAAAATTTAATTAAATCTGGGCCAATCAGCCTAAATATTAAATAATGATCGTATCTGATCGTTTTCAGTTCAAGATTGTATTACGATCAGATTTAAAAATTAAAATGACTTGAGAAATGTATGCAAAATGTAAGTATTTTTTATCAGTCGTCTCGTTTGTATGACACATATTAGTGTACACATCCAATTAATTACCCACAGTTTGCAGACTGAGACATTTTACTATTTGCTTTCTTATAAATGCTTTACGATTGTGCTTTATTTTACTTCTACAAATACTAATATGCTTTGATGATAGTTGTAACATGGTTTTCCGGCATAATAGTAGTACAATATACATAATTTAAATTTTGATCAAAACAAATATTTTTTAGGAGGCACACTGCGTGTGTCTATGAAATTTAGCAAGAATTAAGAGCGACAGCTTTTTTAATTTGAATTTGCAAATATATTAAAATTGTTCACCGAATCGAGATAGACGTATCGAAATAGTGTGGGATGAAAGACAAATTAGCTGTTTGGCGTATGCTCTAATTGACAATGTTTTGCGCAACAAAGTGAAGTGTTTCGCAATTACACTTAGGCTACACATTATAGCTCATCCATATATGGTATACCTGGCGTAATTTTTCCTGTGCTTTAACATTTTCATTGAGGCGTTAATCTTTTGTTTCAACTTATGCATTGTTCAGTTGATTAATACCCACCCAGATTTTAGGAATGTTTTACATCACACTTTTTGCTCTTCATTTATCTGAAATTAAATAAACTTTACCAAGACAATTAATTTAACAATTTTAAAGGCTATAGTCATTTAACTTAAATGTTAGTTTTGTTGAAGTTATGCATGTTGCTTAATAAATTAAATGAGCATACTTTATTTGCACTAGTTGTCGGCAAAATGTCATTACAAGAAACGAATTATTATTTTTTCTGTACATTAAAAAATCTAAACTGAGTTTTTGCATAACGAGACATTAGTGTAAGCTCAATCGAACGTCACGGAAATGAGTTGAATAATGAAAGCGTCTAACAACAGACAAGCCGAAAATTCAACTACTAATCCTGCATTCTAGTTTACCAAAAAGTTAAAGTTAGCATAACTTAGGCATAAATTAGTTTATGAAAAGCTGATTCTTTATATATAATTTATTTTAATTGAATTTAACTGATTTTAGTCAATGCTATCGGTGTTGTAAGCATCATAATTAAGAATTATTTAGATTATCCGGTCCTCACATTACGCATTATGCACTGCTACAGAAACATTAACAGAGAAGGCTGTACGTATTTCAGTGGATCAACTCGACTCTGTATAAAATACCACCTGAAAACTATTTATCAATAAGAATTAATCTACAACTATGGGTGCAACAATAGAAATATGTTATGATAAATCATAATTAATTATATAAAATTAAAATTATTTCGATAACACCTAATAACCAATAGAATCCTGGAATGGAAAAAAAGTGTTTAGTAGTAACTTCGAAGAATTTATTAAACTCTCTTTGTGGGCTTGATATAAACACTAATATAATTAAACCTAACCAGTTACACGACATAGCAGAACTGTCATCTGTCACACATAGTTATGGGTCTTCCCTTTCCATGACCATCATCATTGTACGGCGGCAAATTGACAGACGTGTATCAAACCCACATGCATTTAGAAAGAGAGAAAATTTTGATAAGCAAATCCCACCTCTAGTAGTCTCAAATAAATTGTACGTGATTCATAGAATTTCTATCAAGCCTCGCGCAATGCCTGATACTTTAAACATACATCTTATTTGTATAATTAAACGAATATTGGTTGCGCGGGCAGTAATAAAAATTACTATAATCAAGGTTGCGATCTCGATATAAGCTCCAAACCCAACTATTACTTACATAGAAAGAATTTTATAGTGTAGAAAATGCAATTCATCCAGTAGACTGGTTTCGTCTTTATTGGCAACTCATCGCGTACTAGCCAGAGTTTAACGCGGACTGGGTTCAAACCTGGGAACGTCTGCTTCAGAAATCTGGCTCTCTAATCAACTAACTAACCTGCCCCAAAGTTCCGCCTATATATCTGATATATATATATATATATATATAATGTAATTATATGTACCAAATTTTGCTAAAAGTTTATTTTCGTGACAGAACTGGAGTTCTGCAATAGACGTTTCTAGTTTTCGCTACTGTATTGAAATGGTGCGGCTAAATATTTAATCAAGTGCAATGTATTCAAGAATATTAGAATATGTATATATATTGTTTTGATCGTCATTTTAGAAGTTTATCATCGTGATTTGATCATGATAATGTAAGGTGTAAACGCGTCATTGCATATGACTGACGGTAGTTTTGCAATATTGTGTGATTGCTTTGATGCGACGGGATTTGATAATAAATCATGCTTAATTTAAAGAATTTTTCTCAAAACCCGAGCAATCAAAGGTTTCCTAAATGTCTAAATTAAAACAAAAAAAGAATGAGCAAAAAAAGTAAACAATAAATACAACAAGAACACAATCAATAATCTGCATTTCGGTTGACTAATAATTTATTCATAATCAATTTTTCAATTTTTTCGTAAACACACATATCTTTCAATTATCATTTGTTTTTAGCAAGGACATGCTAAAGTACCAAAACAATGAAATTTATATTCGTCTAGATTAATTTTTAACAAATATACCAAACAATTGTGCCTTGGTTACATGATATTCTCTGCCTATTTTATTCTGATTTGTAACGGAAAGAAAGGAATACTAGAAAAATCTTCATTAAAATTAGAGGAAACAATGCAGAAACTCCTGAAATGTGATATTGATCAGAATGAATACCATAATGATTATAACCATCTATGCAGCTGCATATCCATTGTTTTTAACTCGATAGATGGATAACTTGATTGATAGCCACTGCCGAAAATAATGGGCAGCATTCCAATGAATTTCTAGGATTTAATTTTCTACACGATTTGTTAATCAAGCTTGAGTTCATTGGTTGTGCAATAGAATTATTTGAATTACAATGTTTGCTATTGTGCGTAAATCTATCTACTTTTGGTTGTGGTTTGAATATTTCATAATGAAAAATCTAGCAGGATTTCGGGAAAAAATGTTCACGCGAACTTCAAACTAAAAGCTGGTCAATTGATTACAGGCGCAATTTGGTATATTAATTAACTATATACACTGAACTGACTGGTAATTATATGCAGCCCGTCAAAATAAATAAATGAAATCTTTATTAACATTTAAATTTATGCTGTTCTTACCTTGAAGTTCTTTTTATATTTCAATTAAAATAGATGTTAAATTTGTCAAATGCCTATAGCCAACTAATTTACTTATACAATCAATGAATTAAATAGGGAATAAGAATTATATTTTGGTTTGCGGATATATGATATACGCCAATTTTCACCTACTTTGCAATGTTACAACATTATACCTGCCAGAAATACAAAAAGTCTTGGTATAACTTGTGTATATTCATGGTTTCAGAGAGCAAAATACTTTCAATTAGATATTCAGTATGGCGTGCCTAGTAACAAGTTTGCTCAAATAGGATCAGAAAGATATGCCAAAGGCAGTACGAATAGAATATATAATTGTATGCATAAATATATTTCTTGCAATTCGGTGACTCCCCGATAACTGCTGTCTTTGCAACTGAAAAAGTAAATATATAATCACGACATACGGATAATTTGGACAATATGATCTTCTATACGTCTACGTATTAAGACATCAATATTTAACATAGTATAATATTTTTATTTATGCCACTTCAAAGCCAACTCAATAAATATAATATGATTGCAGCCTTAAGCGCCTACCAACATTATAATTTCAAAATGATTAAAAAATTACCATCTGACATTGATATAAATCAGTGTTCATATTTGTTTGGTTTTGGGTAAAATAATGCTTCTTTCTATACAAACATTGATTTTGCGTGAACCAAATGAACGTGTGTACCAAGTGTTGCGCACCTACTAATATATAATATTTATTTGTAACAAACAGTGTCTAACTGATATATTTCATTGAATGGTGTCATGATTAATGCGAAAATTGATAACTTATGTTGCTCAAAGATTTGTACAGAAGTGGTTATAGCTCTCAATTTTGTTGAAATTTAGCATATCCTGAAATCCATTGTCCTCTTACCATGTACCGACACGGAAACCGAAGCGTTAGTACCATGTATATATTCCACATCCATGGTGTAGATATCAGGTACTAAATCAATAATCATAATGTTGGTATCATTTACGGGCTCGGTATATATTATATATAGTGACTTAGCTTTGAATTTACATTATCAAGTCTTTATATAATGGTAACCCCACTGCTTATGGTATACACATTCGCATGGGAGATTGTAAAATCCGATTGTCCGACATTCCAGACAAAAATGTATAGTGGGTATAGGATGCAACACCGTCTCCTACTAATGAGTAGCCAGTAAGCACGAAACGAATGTTCACATGAGATTTACCATCCATTGATGCTGTCTTTCATTTATACTTTTGGTCCAATTTGAATTAATTTGTTACTAGGTGCGCAAAACATAATGCACAATTGCATTTATATTAGTCCTCCGCAACAAAAAGTATCTTATCAAATGAAATATTTATGTATTTTTCGTTTACGTAAACTTATATGAATTACTAAGAAAAAGGATACTTTTTAAACCTTAATGTTTTTAAACTCATTATTAGTTATACTTATGTCAGTTATAGATGACTAAATGAGATAAAATGTGAGAAAACTAGTTTTCACAATCAACTTTTGAAGCTAAAATTTAACAAAAAACTGTTTGGCCTCTCATGAACTCATGAATATGATTTTAGAGAATTTAACAATCATTATTCACAGTTTAGGCTAATCTTTAATTGAATCTCTCGTTGTGCAACATTGTTTTATGCTGAGTTGCAAGCACGATAATAATTTACGATTAAATATTCACAAGGAATCTTTATAGGTTAGAACGTAATTTTTAAGATTACTAATAATTTCATACGTCAAAACTGTCTCAAGAAGTCTACTCATTTAGGCAAACTTAAAGTACACACAGGTTTTAAATTTGCTAAAGTGTAAATATTTTTTTAAAAAAGCTCTCGCAAAATATATAATAATAATACAACTTTACATTTAGTACAAAGATTTTTAGTTAAAATGAAACAATGAATACAACCGCGTATAATAAACTGCGCAATAAATTAAAGAAAATTAATAGGCTGTTTCCATTAATTATTTAAAAATATTTTATTAGATGAGGCAAGCTCAAACGCGCGTACACTCACACAGAATTAAACAAACAAAATCAACGATCAGTATTTATTTACGAATTTTCTTTGTTTGTTTGGCAGAAGATTAAGAAAGCTGCATGAATCTGCCTCAGCTGCGCGCGGTTATTTTCCGTTTTTCGCCATAAATGATACGCGGAAAATCGCCGGATCTGAGTTATGATTCTTATAAATAGTGAGGATTGAGGATCACATTACTTTTAATTGATGTGCGTAAATCTTCAATTTAGCGCACATATTTTCCTTGATTTATAGCTACTGTGATAGGAGGATCAAGCCTAAAAATGAAAATACATTGAAAGTGGACATAGACTCGACAATGCATCCATTAATACAGCGTTGTCCTAATTTCTTAAAAGAGAATAAAATCATTTTTCGAAAGAATTTCAATGCCCGGAACTGCATTTGTTCGAAATCTGGTACACCGAACACTATGTGGAATCAAACATGAGAGACAAAAAACGACAATAAAGCAATGAAACCACACCCAACCAAAAAACAATTTATGTCAGTATAATATTTTAATGAGCACTCCATCTTCAGTTTCAACTCCAAGACTTCAAAATGCAGTTATTTCGTGGTTGCCTAATACAAAATAGATGTTTACATATGTCAGTATAAACTTAGAATTGTATAGTGTAGAATAGGCAATACATCGTGTAGACCGGTTTCCTCCTTACTGGAAACTCTTCACGTACTGGTTAGAATTTGCCGTGGACAAGGCTCGAATCTGGGCACGACTGCTTAGGAATCTGGTGCTCTAATCGCTGATCCATCCTGCCACACAAAACAAACAATTTTTAAGTAATATGCTAACAAATATACCTCGATTTAATTGTATATATAATTATATAAATATATATTTCAATATCACTTCCCCATCTAATATGTTGTCTGTTCAGTAATGACAGATTGCGATTGGTTAGTTGGAAATACGGGTCTAAATGGATGCCATATATGAGCTCTACCTAATAGAAAAAAACTAACCTAGGTACATTAGTTGGTATATGAATGTAAATGGTGTGAAGTGTGCGGCAGGGTGGCTCAGTTGTTAGAGTAACAGATACCGAATCAGACGTTCCCAGATTCGCGACCTGGCCGCGCATGATTTGAATAACAATTAGTAATTATGAGTGTGTGTGTTTGTTTGTGCGCTTGTAGGTATCTCAGTGTGAACGGTTCTTGATTCCTGTTGTTGCGTAATGTGTGTTTAAACCAAACTTACTTCATTTGCTTTTCGAAAAACCAACTATTTCAATTACCAGATGTAACAGTTGAGTTGAGTTCTGAAGAAATGAAAAGTGACATTTTTAACTCTGTTGTACGCATATGACTTAGGTTAATTGTATACCTCCATATATGAAATAGTTTCTCAATAAAAGATAAAGGTCTATAAAAAATAGCTGAACTCAAATGTATGCATGAATAGAACAATTTGCTCTAGAAATTTGAGCTGTGTTTTCCGTGCGAGACTACTCGGAATGATAGCCCACATCTGATACTCCGTTCCTTATAAATTAACTGTGCTTTGATCATTGCTGGTCAGTGTTTTTGTCCTTTGATAATGACCATCGATGTTTGAAGCGCTTTAGAACGTATTACGCATCGTATTTTTGCCATTTGATGCGGATGGTAACAATTGTTAAATACTGTTTGTTGCGAAGAACTAATATATATGCAAGTATGTATTAGGTTTTGCGAACCTAGTAACAAATTAGTTCAGTTGTGACCAGAAGGATAAACAAAGGCAGCATGAACGGAAAGTATAATCTCATGCACATTCGTTTCGTGCTTGCTGGCAATTCATCAGTAGGAGCCGGTATTACGCCCTTTACCCACTATATATTTGGGTGAGAAATGTGGAATAATAGGACGGTACCATCTCTAAATTGTAGATTGGCCTGGTCCTGTTCCATTCTGACAAATATGATTAAGAGCATGTCGCTCTGATAATTGAGCAGAACTTAATGTGCATGAGATTATACTTTCCGTTCATGCTGCCTTTGTTTTATCCTACTGGTCACAACTGAACTAATTTGTTACTAGGTTGGTAACAATTGTTGTTGACGTTTATCTCAAACACGCACAGTTACTTTTAAAAAAATTTACATCTTTTTTGCGCATTTCAACATTGCTCTTTTTGTTACGTTGTGTTTGTCTACGTAAAATGTTAACATGTCGCTCAAATTTGCAATAACATCTCTCGCATACCTGCTTTGTACTGATGTGTTTCCGAATACCGGTGAAAAAATTATCAATTTTATTGATTTTCTACGGTAGTATAATATTTTGAGTTGTCGTATGGGACCAGCTGCAGCGTTAATTACGCTAGCTACATCAGCAAAACACTGCATTTTTCTACTGTGCAGTCATATTTTAACTCATCTTATGTAAATGGACGCCATTACTCTATTAGAACAATTAAAATAACATAGTGGTTAGACTATATTATTCATACTTTCTTGATGCATTATAGTTTCTGTAATAGTCGATCAGAAAAAACAAAATATATGGTGGGCATAGAAGACCAGCGTACATTCATCAGATGTAAGTAGGTGGTTTAGTGATCTGCATGTATGCTAGCGTTTAACACTCTACCCAGGACACTACATAGCTCAGTGTATTTGATACCTTGAGACTTCGCACACTTGCACATTGATAAGATTAGGATGCAATGAAGTAGACGTAAATAATTAATTTATAGATTATACGATCAATCTTAATAATGGATAGTGCTGAAGTCATTCATTGGAAGACAATAACGCTCTAGCAAACTGTGCCGTTGTACAGTCTCAGACTTATGATAAACTCACCAATGTAATCACGTATTAGTTTTTGCGTTACTTGTAAGAAAATAGTTCAAATACTACCACAAGTATGAACCGATGTTAGCATGAAAAGAGGGTAAAGGTACAATCTCACGCTGACTTCGGTTTATCCTCCCGGAAATATTTGAAATAATATGTTACGAGGTGTGTGAAACCTAATACATTGTTCAAAATAAATGTAGGGGCTTCAAATATCTATATACTATGTAGAATAAGAGCACTGTCGACAAATTTGTGAGTCTCATCACTATAAGCATATTATTTAAAGCAAAACTAGGATAATTCCGAAATGTTTTTTGTTTAAACAGTTCGCATCAAAGATTTATTTTTCGACAAAACACAAATTATCCTGCTTGAAATGTAACATAAATGGCTAGGACTGTAGATTACTTCTCTAATCACAGTAAATTTTCCCGGAAGTCATTCAAATCGATAGTTTAAATATTTTTTTCATAATTAATATAACAAAAATCCTTGTTCTCATGTTTGCAGCTTAGAGATTTTTCGTTAACATTTTAAATACAATATTTATTTTAGGATTATATAAACAGGTAGAATTCGAATATAGACATATAGAAAATTATCTATAATATCATTATTTTGCTATCATTTCGAATCATTCTAGCATATGTATAATTTTAAATTAATTCAAAACGTTTCAAAGGCATAAAACAGATTTTTATTGCCAAAGGATTTTGAAAACCTCATTGTACTTTTTACTGCAAATTTTTAAAACAAATTAGAGAAGGGCTAAGTCCAATATTGGGACAACATGTCTAACAATGAATGTTCATTAGCATCCCAGACTATTGTTTGAGGCATACAAATATCAAAATGTTTTAATTTTTAAATTCAACATTCTTAATTTGCCTGAATTTTATCTGTTGGAAATTTATTAAAATATAATGGCCTTCTTTAAAATAAATGTAAACTAGCATGAAGGATGTTGATTTAAATTTATTGAGACTACTCGCCATGAAAAGACAATTTCTGTAGGTAATTTAGAAATACAGGGATAAAAATGCAAGGCCTTGCATTAGCAGAACATTAAATCTTACCAACTGTCAATAAAAAAATTAATAAGAATAACTTTTATCTAGAAATAGAATTTTAAATAAGTATGCAAATATTAGTTCTAATTTTTGTACTGAATGGGTTAAAAGGAAATAACATAACCATTGTTCATTAATATAATGGAAACTTGAAGTCGATAAATTGTATATTGATTTTATCTTCAAAGCCAATGGACTTTTTGGATGTATTTCGAACGAAATAATTGCCAACTTTATTGCTTAAACGACTTTTACAAATGTGATAATACATTTTCAGTATTAAAATGAAGAACACAAAACGCATTGATTCTTACTGAATTTAGAACCAACAGTTCCATTCAAAGTGAGAGAGACTTTGAAACAAATAAACAAATAGTTGTTATAATTCAATAATTTCGATTATATCAATGGTTTAAGAGCTTAAATAAATGCCCATTCTTAAAAATTCTTTAATTAGACCTACAGCATATCACATGTCAATAACTAAATTAATACTGGTGCGTTTAAAAATGTTTTGTTAAGAATAGCAACCTGTTATTGTAACTTATTTCGCGCAAAATTCTACGTTGCAGTAAGAATATATTTCATTGGTGAACAATAAGAAAAAATGAATTAATGACATTGAAAAAAATGGGTTAAAAATTATTTCAAATTCGTTAAAAGTTACAATATTATGCATTTATTTCATAATGTATACTAATAATAATAGCAAAAATAATCATCTGAACACAACTATTTGAGCCACTTCATTTGAGTTTCACTAGTTGCGTTATTAATAATAATTTTTATTTTTTTAATAATTACGTAGTTTGATGAAAATCATAGATATACTATTATTTTTTTGAATAATAAAATTTATTTAGCTTATCAGGAATAAAAGTTGAGTTTTTATTAATTATCGTACAATACCATGGTTTTTACATTATCGAAAAGATTCTTATTTTACTTATAGTAAAAAAGTTCTATTTATTTAGTTTTCATAAATACTTGTTGTGTTATTAATATCATGTTTCTTTTATTAATATTTATATACTTTATCAAAATTACTATTTACCTTATTTTAATTCTAATTTTAATGCTATTTATTTATGTGGTAAATTTTTTTTATTATTGTTTATAATTTCTAATAATGTATTTGGTTTATCAAATATAATGTATGTGTTCAGTTATTATTAATATTTTATTATTATTTATTTATTATTTTTATTTTTTATTTTTTAATTTTTTATTACACTGTCTGTTTTCAATTGTGTGTACATGATGAAAAAGTAGAATAATACGGTATATGTGAATCACTTATTTTAATCAAAAAAATCACTTATAATTTTTATATATAAGAAAATGATAATTGCATTTATCAATAGCAAATGGTTTATTTTTAACACACCACAAAAGCGTACCCTTCAAAGTAAAATTAACTTTACATTGAGTTGCATTTCTCTAAATTTCTATGCGCGAATTGAGATTCATTTTAAATTAAAAGAACTAAAATTCAAATGCCAAATGGGGTAAATAATGCATGAGCTATGTTCCCAATTGCGCAGTAAATAAGATTTACGTGTATTATATTGATGAATTATACAAAAGATACAAATAATTTTTCACGTTTACACGCAAATGATGTTTATTAATTTCCTTATATTTTTAATTGTTGGACCACGTAGGTTTTCCCCAGTCAATATTTGTCTGAATAAAATATATTTACAACTTTGTTCATAACATTTGCATGAATCGTTACAATGCATTATGTTTAGTTTTGTTAGAAATATTCGATGAAAGAAAGTAACGAAATTGATGTAATTGGTAATAATGTGCTTTAGTTTTTATCATTAATATAATGTTGTTAAATATTAATTTCTGATACAAATTTTGCGGCAAGAAAAATAGCTTAAATGTCTAAACTGAAGAACAGTTATCAAAAACTAAATCATTCACCTGAAACAGTGGTAACTCATAGGGAAAATAATGAAAACTTTGAATGCAAAAGTAATTAGCATGTATTTCGAAGTCAACAAATGTTAATTCACCTGCTCCAGCTTGATGGACCCTAAATCAGCTCGATGAAAATTGTGTTTGTTTGTGTATTTGCGAATGTATTTTGCGTTTCCTGTTCATTGTTACGTAATTTGTGCATTTAATCCTACTTTTTACTTTCATTATAAACATTTTCCATACATAGGACAAACTGATATGGTCGAGTTGAGATCTGGCGTAAAGAAAATTACTCTAATTAAATTGGTTTCTATAAGCCCATTTTTTACATCATTTATGTTACAGTTTGCATTGAATTACTCACTTTAGCCTAACGATTATTTGAAGTTTATTGTAACATAATGCTCGCGTCATTCTCACCCTTTCAACTGAGTTGAAGCCAATTATGCAAAAGAGTATTTATAGCAGGTGCAAGATGAGTAAAAAATTAATTCTATTTAAAATGGTCTTCAGAGACAAATCTAATTCAACACACAAAATATACGATTGTCTTAGGTAGCAATCCGGTATCAAATATTGATTTGATAATACTCATACTTATAATCATAATGAAAGTAAGATAAAATTTTACTGTTTATGTTACATTCATCTGCACTTGCTCAATATGTTGGCTTAATACGTAAATAATTCTAGTCTAAATGTTTAAATTTTGTTAGGAGAAATACTTATGTTATAGAAAGTAAATATCCGTGTACTTTATTATATTTCAGCTTAATAAGAAGAATAAACTTTTGTGAATACTAACATAAAAAAAACATGCACATAGATTATCTACTTCTTTTATATTTACTGGATAAGAGAAAACCGTTGTAACTGAAATAATTAAAAGCCTTTTCCAGTCTTTTACCGTTATATAACAGAACTGTGCCTTTATGTGCAGGGTACACACAGTTTTTACGAAAATTTACAAAATGTAATTGAATGGAAATTGCTTTTGTCAAAGTTCCTTATTATTAATCAAGATGTTATATTTCGTAAACCACATTTCTTTCCTGATTTAGTTTCCTTTCTGTTTTATATATTTAGTATATAGGTTCATAATTAAAAATCTGTACTATTTATTAAATGACATTTAATTTTCACATTTAATTTTCATCAGATTTTTAAATCAACTGTACGAAACATATTTTGCAGATGAATGCTTATTCGGATGGCATGATTATTTATTTGGCGTTGAAAACTTAATAACAGTTCAAAAATAGAGCCCAATACGAAATACTGTTTAATATTGTTACAAATAATTAGTAAATTGCTTCAAGAAGAACTTTAAATTTGACTATGCGTAATGAAAGGCTTTAGGCAGATGGAACTTAATTACGTAGGAAATGAAAGTTTATCTATATAGAATATATATATATATATATATATTTCTTTAAACCGCAGTAATGATAAAACATATCAGAGGCATAATGTAAAAATTAATCTAAACTTAATAAAATATCCAATCTAAATGGTTATCCGCATAATTTTGAAATAACTTTTAAGATCTAACACATTATCTAAAACAAAGTCAACATATTATTTCATTCATGTATAAAACAGTGAAATTGAAAATCATTGACTATGTCTGTAAAAATTATGCCTACTTTTAAAATAAGTTTATTTTAAACAGTTACATTGAGTTTGATTTAATCTTTTATCGATTTCTTATGACTTCACAAAGTGTCGACAAACATTTTTCATTTCATAATTAATGCGTTCTTCGCTAAATCGGTAATTTCTTGAAGGCAATGCCAAAATTATTCATTCACGAACAAACGCTGGCATTTGAATGAGAATTTTTTATTTAAAATCCAATCTCCTTACAATATTTGATTCCATGATTTTATAAATAAAAACTATATACTTTTATATTAAGACACTTTCTGTTATTTTGTTAACTGGGAATATCTAACCACGGACAATATGCGTTTAAATAAGAAGCGTATTATCTTACAGAATCAACGTAACATTGGTTCTCCAATATTAAAGATGTCACAATGTAAATATGTGTGAAATATGCATATATAAACGAACACAATATTTGCTCTTTCCTTAATGATCTCATTAATTTTATCAAAATCAATTTATGGCAATTTCTACTGAACATTATTTACAGTTATCCTATTTGGATATGTTATGTCGTCTATACCTTCTAAGTAACATTCAAACCCAACCTAGTTAATGTCGACTACAATGTAATAATTCGTGAATTCAAGAAGAAAACAAAATCCTGTTCATCTTAGCTTACCTCGAAATACAATCTAAAATTTATAATGAATTAACTAAAGTGTAGCTTCGTAATTTTTTTCGAACTGCGTACTTTGACAATAAATGTATTTACTAAAATCAAACCATCCAGTAGACCGGTTTCGTCCTTATTGGGAACTTATCATGTACTGGCCAGAATTTGCCGCGGACATGGCGTGATGAGTTTCCAACAAGGACGAATTGCCTTTTCTACACTATACCATTCTTAGTTTATACTGACAAATGTATGTACTTAGTGGGTCCGGTTTTTACATCAGGTTCGCAGCCCTGGTTATAGTAATTCTGATCACCGACCGCGAAATCAATGTTTAGCTAATTAAATTTATTAACTGGATTGGCTTTGAAATAAAAATGAGGAGGCTAGTTTCACTCACTTCGAAAGATAATGCGGGAAAAATCATTGCTGGTGCTAAACGAATGCTTTTTGGTGTCCTTCTTAATACTATGCTTTCTATATTACTTCATATTGTGAACCTATTCTTCATTTAGTGCAAATTGCAATATTTTTAAATAATCGTTTTTGGGACAATTATTTATGTAGTTTTCAGAATCTGATCAAAGTATAAAAAAATAAACAGTTTGAAATAAATATATAAAAGCTTAGATTTTAAAAGAACAATACTATTATCCTTTGAATAAATCAAAAAAGATAAGATAGGTAAACACATAATTGAGAATGAAAACAATAACATTTGGTTTTCGAAACTCCCAAAAAGAATAAAGTATAATTTCGAAAATCATATTCGTTTGCATAAATTTTTGTAATGCTGATATACTATTTTTTTATTTATTCTAACTTTTGGCATTGCCGTAGACTAGCATTTTCTCCAAGCAGGAATGTCGATCACGCTCAATTTATGACAGTGAAGCTTGAAGGAGAAGCTTTGATGCGTTTGTCATTCATATTGATATTTCTTATGTTTGTTGCACAATATTTTTGGGGTCTATAATGAAGCCTAACACAGACAGTCCTATGCTACCATTGTATTTACCTTCGAACAGAAATTTGTTCAATCCGATGAATATTGATTAGTCAAGACTGTTAGTTTTTAATTATGATGTCAGCTAGTGATGGTACTTTGCTCCGCTTCTATTTCAATCAATCTTTTGTGATATTTGGGACAAGCATGCAAATTTGCATCGTCCTTAAATTTAACGAAACAATTTTTTTTTAAATTTATTAATATCAAAGATTGCTTTGTATGTTTGAAAATCTCACGGATTTGAGATGGATAATAAGCGATTTCAAGATACAATCAATAAAAGTGGTCTCAATAGAAGAATATATTTTTGTCCACGATACGGTAAGTGACAAAGTGGAAGACTTTAAACTAAGTTAATGAATTTTTAAAAAATATGATCCAGCGTGCACATTCTTCTTCTTCACACATGCATATAATTAATATTGTTTTAAAATGCAGTTGTGCTTAACGATGTACAATTAGCGATGTAGCACAATTGGATTCTAAATTCTTTAAGCATGGCGTAACTGTTGACTTCACCGATATAAGCTGGGTCGTTTATGCGGATTTATTCATAATTTTTGTCGTTCAGCCGAGACTTAATTTTCCCTATCTCCGCAGTCAAAGTGTGTATTTGTGAAAACAATAAGCTTACTCAGTTTTCCAATCCGCCAGAAATCATTTTGCTAAACACAAATGCTTTATTTTTAACCAACTATTCAGAAGAGTTTCCTCGTATAAAGCGCGTCCATTTAGTTAAACGAAATATAAATATTTATTATATTATATTCCGTTCTGCGGCTCGAAGGCTGCTTCCATCATTGTGCCAACTGCTTCATCTAAATTCGTGCACTTCTGCAAGGACTTCCTATTGTATTGACTTCAGTCTTACATGGGACAATTGGAGCGTTCTCGGCCTCATGGGTGGTTATTGCTACAGTAGCAAAGGTGATTGATGAATTTAATTTTCTACTTAAGGAGAAGATTATCTAAATCGATGGCTACGTATTATAGCTAGCTTCGATTTGTCTTGTTAAAATCCAGTTGTTAACTGAACTCGTTCTTTAGAAACGTACATCATTTACCTGAAACTTTGATCTGAGACAATTATTAAGCCTCTGACCTAATTTTCAAACAATCATTATTAGTTCTGGCTTACTTGACATAATGCCAAAATTGCAATTAAATAAGCTGGTTAACTGATAGCACCCTTGAGTAATTTGAAGCTATATAATCTACTTTCATCCTCCAGTTAAAACTGGATTTTTTGCGACGATCCTTTTAAAAGATCATGCAAAACGATATGAATACTTTTATGTCACGCAAATAAAATAAAATCATCTTGACTGTAAACGAGATATATAATACGGGAGAAACTACAGTCAGTTAGTTAAAATTACACGTGAAAACTTTTTTATTAACTTTCAAAACCCGAAGAACTAATGATTGGATGACATCGAAACGCAATATATAAATATATATATATATATATATATATATATATATATATATATATATATATATATATGCTGTGTAAACTAGATGATTGACTGAGTTTGTTATATTTCCCACATTGACTTTTGCGTCAAGTAGATCAGCACTTGTGGACAGATACCTTATTTATTAGGCCCTTTATTATATGTATGTCATATTGGCTGCGGATTGCTTTTGAGCTAGGCGCATTCGATTCAGAGTCTTAAGATTCCTTCACTAAATTACGCAAGCCGTGCGCTGAACACAATTTTTAATTGTATAACACCTTACGGGAATTGGTTATTTCTTCTTATTTTTTGATCAATTACGGCAGCCCTATTTATTTAACTTACCAACCTGCAAATCCCAATCTGTCCTAGTGAAACTACCATAACGCCTGGGCAGCTGATATTGTATTAAATAATTCATGTAGGTTTTTTATTATGTGTGTATGCCGTCAGTATAACTAAATATTGCTTAAGATTTTAAATACAATTCATCAAGTTGACCGACCTCGAATTTAGGCAGCACTAATTATGTAACCGCTACAATCGCACTGTGCAACCCTTAAAAATATGTCTGGCTAATTGGATAGTCCATGTACTTGAACCACTGCGTAAATATCTAGTTAACTATTCATGTTGAGTTTGTTAGTAGAATTCAAGATATTAACGTTAAACCAAGATTGTGGTGTATTTTGTTGATAAGACTTTTTTTTAAATATTTAAATTCACAAAAATAATGACAGTATAGTTCAAGCGGAAGATAAAAACGTATTACCATCTCTGGTTCCGGGTCATATTTTACACAAGTTTAACTTACTATGCACGTAAGTTGTACAGTTTCCTCTTAATGAACGCATATTTAAACAGGTTGATGACCCTATCTCTTGAGATTTTCCCAGGCCACCTTGACAGCACATAATTAAAGAATGACTTACATAAATTTGCAAAATACACACCTTGTATTGATGTTAAATTCCTTGTTTCTAAAAATGGTCACAATCACGAACAATTCTTCAAAATTTCAACAAAATATCAATTTTGTTTCAGAGCACGAGAAAGAAAATTGTCTACCGTATTTGTAAGTAGATATAAGAAAAGAGGTTATTGGTAAATTAAATAGAACAATTTAGAATAAATCAACCAAATGTATAATTTGTTTTGCATTATAGCATTTTCATGCCTTTTCAATATATATAATCAACTGTTTACAGTTGTTTTTCAAGAAATGATATTTTGTAAATCCAGATTTCACAAGTGATATATGTATATATACTAGAGCAACGAAATATCTAATGTCTAAAGGCTTTCCCAGACTATTGATTTAGTCAGTTATTAAATGGGTAAATCAAAAGAAACAGACGTAGTTAGGATCAGAAAACAAAGCAATTTGCTTTAACATCATATCATAGGAGTCGATGTTTCCTGCACAGCACAGAAGATATTTGATGCGCAATGAACAGGTAAATTTTATGCAGCTAAATTACGTGTGTTATTTACGTTGACACAATTGCCTTTGCTAGCAACTTAAAAGAAACAGCCGTTAATGTTGACCACAGACATTATTTAACAATTTACATTCGCAAGATTTCGACTAACTCATGGAGGTTGATTGAACAGACAGTTAACTACTCTAATGATAAAAAATTGCAAATTAAACGTTTGATTTAAGTAAAATCGTGAATTTGTGTAGCCTTTCAATACAAATCTCGCACGCAAGTTCTACAGACGTGGCATTTAGCATAATTACTTAATATAATAACAGAAATTCGTTAGCCAAATGTAAAACCCCGTGGATAAACTAACGGCGGCCTGATTTATGCAAGCAGAAAAAGCATGTATGTGCATTGAGCTTGAACTGGAGGTGATGTTAGCAATTGATTGTTTGTGTCACATACACACACACACACACGCATATATATATATATATATATATATATATATATATATATATATATATATATATATATATAAATTTCAGATACTTTGGGAAAAGTTTTAAAAGAAAGGATCCTTGCATTTGATAAAATCTTGTTTTATCTTTGCACATGGAAAGGGAGTATAATTTTTTTAAAACTCGCATTCCAATAAATTACGGTGGTTTTCTTGTATAAAGCGCGCTCTAGTTTTAAAAGTGTAAAAAAGATTATTATACATGTTATTATTACTTCGTTATTCTTACCTGCTGTCTCCATCACTCTCTTGATCATTTCGCTGCTTTTCATTTATATCTGCGAGATAATTATCTGCCGTTAAAATCAGACCTAAGGAGAGCCATTGACATATTCTTAATTTCAAGGTAAACTACAGCGACATCAGGCTATCAGAATGTTTCAGATGTCTTATATGATCTATAAACAACTACAATGGTGGCCATGTCTGCAGTAAATACACTCAGCCACTTGGCTTATAAAAATTCAGCAAAAATCTTGACTAGCATATAAATCGTTTTTTAGATTGGCAGTTCATATTTCACCAACAATATATAAAACGAGCCCACTTTCGTATGCATTCTGTTTTTACTGCTACTTGATGTAAACAGCAGTCCAATTTGATCCATACAATTCTTAATATAGTCTAAGCATTGGATAATGTAGAACTGGAAATTCATCCTGTAGACCAGTTTCGCCATTGTTGGGAACTCCCCAATATTGTCCAGAATTTGTTGCGAACAGCACGTGAAAAGATCCCTATAAGGGAAAGTTATCTTTTCAACCTTATATAATGCCTGTTTATACTCGCTATATATATATATATATATATATATATATATATATATATATAATGTGACGGATGTGAACCAGAATAGCAAACCTTAATTTAAATAATTGTTATTATCGCATGCGTGACCAGTATATATTTAATTATAATGCTGTGGTCCAGGTCTACAATAGCCTTTTAAATCGTAACCACTCCAAGTTCGTGCAATGAATAACGCATAAGCGTGATCTTAGAAGTTTATTTAAAATCATAGAGTTTTAATAATCTTAAATTATAAACAAAATGAGCACGGTACTATCGAGAGAATGACCTTATAATTTCATGAGCATATCAAATACAAATGAGTACAGAAAAAATGTCGATGAATAGTTACTCTGACGCATGATGGTATAAAAATACCCCATTAGAATGTTTAATATACATGCCATATGTTTAAATTAATATTAAAATCCATTTATAATAACTATTATCTGTCAAATATTTTTTTATCTAGACATGGTGATTCGTTCAAACATGTTGTTTTGGAAGTTTTCTTTTCCAGGTCAAAACTTTTTAAATAATTTTGCCAAATAAATTCAAATTCTAAAAGTATGATTACCAAACTAAATCAACTATAATTATGAAATTCTTAATAAATCGACAAGCCCAATGTTAAAACTGGTCAGAGCAGTACAAACTGCGCTACAACCATATTAATTCAAGTCAGAAACTACAATGGTAGTCTTAAAGATGACTGAGGTTATTATGTATATATATATATATATATATATATATATATATTCATATATATATATTCATATATATATATATATATTCATATATATATATATATATTCATATATATATATATATAAATACCTGTGTATATAAAATACACTACTTTCAAAATATTTTAATTTGAAATAACTTTGACAGCTAGAAATTTGTTTTCTTATCTTAGTTACCAATTACAATTAATGTTCAAGTTCTGATATTAAAATGGCATTACAGTGCTTACATTAAATAAAAATAAAATACAGATATATATATATATATATATATATATATATATATATATATATATATATATATGAAATAGAAACTAATAGTTGTCCAAAGAAAGGTGTCCTATCACTTTGGAGATAATCACCGTGGGTTTCATTATTGCTCACAGCAGATTTGAATTAAACTTATGATTTGCCATGAAGGGCGTATCATGAGTTAGATGACTGTTTTCTTTGTTGTTTTGCGCTTAATAATGGTGTAAATATATATCTGATATTATATTAATTTATTTTGACATAATTCAATAATTAATTATATTTTTGCATATTTCGCTGAAAACATCGAATTACGGCATGAGTTGTAAATTAATAATAACAGATGTTAAAACCAAAACATTTTATTAAATAAAAGAAACAATTTGCGCAAAACATTTTCTACATACTTTTAATTTTCCCTTTGCTTTCAGGACAGCTCCTTCTAAAGGAAATAAGGTTTGCTTCTGATAAGAGTATTTTAAGCAAAATGTGAAATTTTCTCAGAATTTTGATACCAACATTTATGCTTCTATTTTATTTCTTTATCGAAATTTCAATGTTATTATCACCAGATGTTGTCCTATAATGCAGTGTAACACAGCCATTTTAGACATAGTGCCTGTGACAATTTGAAAGTAATCTTACAAAAATAAAGTGATTATTTCTTCTACAGTACATTTTAAAAGACGTATAATTATGATATTTAACACTATATATTTATTGATATTTTAAATTGAGCCACGCAAGAGCTGAACTTCATTTCATTTACATGCACTTCAAATGTTCAAACAAGTGAAAGTTTTCCGTAGATCATATTTTGCAATCCTGCAGCTTACAATTTTGCTTTTGTTTAAATGATCGTATGTGTGCTAATTTGTAAAATATGAATTTTCCTTCTAAAAAGAGTTTTTTTATTTTAGCACAAAGAATTATAAAATTTAAAATACTGAGTTTCAGAAACATGACAGTGCTTTTCGGCCTAAAACTCAGACGGATATATTTGTAATATATAAAGCGACTATGCAACGGTCTTCTGTAAGCGTAAAAGAAAATTTTAAATTTTTGTTTCAATGGTAGTGATGCGTATGTTGTTCAAATTTAGAAACAGTTTTCTTACATAATTCAAATAAGAAGCATTCATATTTTTGAACTTTGCAGCGAAATGTAAACTATAATATGGGTAAATATCTTTTTATGGATACTTAATTACTCAACACCTAATTTTTCATTACTATCTCATTCACATCACCGGATTTTCTAAAAAATCAAATATAAATAGAAAATTTTAATAAAGCTCGTGATATTAAGTATTATTATTTGTGATTTTACATCGCAATAAATTGAATTTTCTGCAAAAGTTTGATTTTGTGCTTCGAGGACATCATATGATAACAAATACATTTTATTCTCTACATTACATTTTGTGAAGAAAATTATTTCAGCTTCGCAATTTAGATGTTTATTTTAACTCCATTTATTGCAGCGTTGTTGTAATTCATAAACTAGATTTGTCATTAAAAGTAGTTAATACTAAATAGCTGTTGCCAAATTAGCAAAATGTAGATATATAATTTAATTAATTATCTTGGGAAGGTTAACCTATTTTATCACTGGTTTTAATGGGCATTCCTGCAGAAGACTGTGGGCTTACTTCACAAGATAGGAGAAAACTCACCTTTACTTCAAAAGTAAAGTTTTATTTAAATTCATAAATCAACTATTTCTCAATCTACGTCCGTTACATTAATAATTTGGTCACATTTCTCCATCCCTGACACATTCCATGTGAATGATACTTAATATCATCAGCGTCGCACATTTTTCGACAAAAATTATATTTCCATTCATACGAATTTCGCACTTTAATGATTATGTCAGTTATGGTATTGAACATTGATTCTATTTTTTTCAAAAAGAAATATTAAATGACAGTTAAATGGAAATCAAAATTTGATGCAACCAATTTGAATGGTGCAGTGATGTTTGCAATTTTATTCTGTTGTCAAGCCTGTATGGCCTTTTATTTAACAATGAAGCTACTAGAAATATGCTAAGTAAATTTAATATGCTTTAGCCCGAATTTTGACCTATAAAATGCATTTATTGTTCCTTTGTATTGGTTGATGCGGGAAAAATTTACTGCGTGACATTAAAGCAATTCATAATAAAATTTCGGGAAGGTATATTTTTTACTTTTATTGTAGATACAAGATTAAAAGCATTAAAATTGTTGGCTATAAAGCAAAGAATTTACACAAACTCAAACAAACAAACACACACACAAACATATATATATTTCTTTTTGTGTTTCTTTTTCAATGGTCTAAATGCATATATTTTTCAAAAGTTCTTTGCTTACTTCATGGTTGTTTTTTTTAAATATAAAGGAAAAACGATTTCAAAAAGAAGGAAATAATATAAAACATTTCGTAATGTAAATAAATGAACATTGGTTACGCGGAAGCTGATAACAATTAACATAATCAAGGTTGCGAACTTGGTATATACACCTGTCCTATTATGTGCATACATTTTCATAAACTAAGAATTGAATAATGTAGAAAAAGCAATTCATCCAGTAGGCTGGTTTCATCCTTAGTGAGAACTTATCTTTTACTGTCGAGAATTTGCTGTTAATAGGATTCGAACATGTGCTTCGAAGAAAATGCAGAAATTTTTCACAAAATGGATCTTATGTTAATCGATTTTTTATACTAAAACGTATTTGTCAAAGTGGTGAATTTGCTCTGTATCTCTTAAAACATCAAATATTTTGATACGAGCATCAAAATTACACGAATAAATTATTTCTATGTTATTATACCATAAGTATAACATTTATGAATATAAATTTTAGAGTATATTCATTTAAATAAAATTTCAATTTAAAGAGACGTTTATAAGGGTTGAAGTATCGTTCTACGAATTTCTCTTATTGATAAAAATTATTTCACATAAACCTTTTTTCGGGAATTAAAATACAGAAACATTTTAGTTTCGATTATTACGCATTAACTTAATAATTTATTGTGATAAAATTTATACCATAAAAAGAATAAGTAATAGAAATGTTGCATGTAAAAAAATTATTTTAATGAATCTATCCTGCATATTATGATGTCAAAATATGGCAACTTATTTCTCTATAATCTGAAGTTTGTTATCTACTGATATAAATGGCTACCAAACAACGAAATAATTGGAATAATTTCAGTTAGCGAGCAATGTTTATACTAATTTGCAATTTAATCTGCTAAATTCTATATATATATATATATATATATATATATATATGTATATAAAATATGGCTATGTTCAGAGTAATTTAGTTTTTCTATTTACAGAACACTAATTTCAGTTTTCTAATCATTTTTATAATTTATGTCACTATTTTTATTTCCTTTTGGCTAGGCTTACTTGTAATAGGACATACGGCGACTGAAATTACCTCTTCAGTTGAGTTGAAGCAATTTGCTCTGTTCATTTAGTGTATTAGATTGATTTGGTCAACAAATATATATATATATATATATATATCTACATGTATATCATATATATATATATAATATATATATATATATATATATATATATATATATATATATATATATATATATATTGATCTTTGGGGAGGGCTGACAGATGCCATTACAAAATAGGAAACAGATTATTTTATTGTATAGCAAATATATGTACCAAATTCAAACTGTACGGAAGGTGCACTTGAGGGTAAGCTTTTTGTATGAGTTCATATTTTGTATAATTTACTGTTAGCATATGAACTAGCTTTAGAAAACTGAAGTGAAATTTCATTTCATGGCGGAAAAAAGAGCCACATAAATTGCCTTATTAAATTTTTTCAAGAATTTTCAAAATCTACATTTTCATAACTAACTATCTTAAATAATTTCATAAACTTAAAAGGAAAATTCAATTGTGAAGCACCAATATGCATCTGTGCAATCGCAAATCCACATTTTTATGTTTGTTTTTTCACTGAATGCATATAGTTTTAGGACAATTTATTAAATAACCGAAATCCCGATGAATAAAATTCCAGCTTTCGATAATTAAGACAATAAATAATTCAAACTCTTTAAAACGTTTGCATCCAATTGGTTCCAAATCTTTTCAGAAAACATCTCTTTTTAAATATATTGAAAGGTAAAATGAAATTGAATCTCTAAATGTTATCACAGATAAAACAAATTGATTGTGGATTCTTGAATGCTACTTTGCAGAATTTTACGGAATAGGGCGTGAATAAATACAATTTAAACTGAAATAAAAATAATTTACTGGCTTCTAGAAGGCCAAAAATACAGCATTTTGTATAATTTTTAAATTATTTAAAAATTAATTTTAAAAAAGTTCAGAAATTTTTGCCTCAAAAATTTACTTAAATACTGCCGTACTCATTTTATTCAAATATGTATAAAATAGTAAGGCTTTCTGTCAGTCTAAAGTAACCTTTGCATCAGGTAGCAAAGAAAATCCATCCAGTAGGCCGGTTTTATCCTTATCTTGACTCTTATACCACTGTCTAGAATTTGACACAAAATAGATTCGAAATGAACACATAAGTTGCGGAGCCTAAGCCTGAATCTACTGCGCCTCCCGTGAAGCATACAACACGCAATTTGAAGACGTATACCTTATTGATATGTGTGATATGCCTTTACTTCATTTGGAACCAATTTGGACAATCTTAACACATGAAATTACAAATTGCCACTCCTGCTCTGTTATTGTTCATCAGACGGCGTGTCACTTGATATGTTATAATTTTTTTAAGTCGAATGACATGAATTTGGTTATGTTTATTTCCACAGTAAATTTAGCATGAGGTAGCAAAGGCAATTCATTCAGTAGATGGTTTATGGCAGAAGCCTGTGGCGTATTTGCAGATATGTGTATATATATATATATATATATATAAAATTGCAATAAGTAGCTGGAAAAAATATGATTTATAAGAAATACAAATTTTTTTTCAAATAAACATACGGAATCCGCGATCAATTCTGTAAACCTTTATATTAACTTCTGCGAAATTAAAACTATAAACCTGAATTTGTATATGACATCAAATTGCGTGTATTAAGTGGCTCGAGTGGCACAGACAATAGATTTAAAGACACTGAAGCAAATTTTCCCGGCAATAACAGAATAGAATTTGAAAAGTTCACAATAAGGACACAATTGATGTCCTGGTTAAATTACCATTTCTACAAGATGCAATGTTCCGTGTATACCGAAAAAATATGCATTCGAAACTTAATGCAAATCAATATAACTCCCGCATGTTGCATGAGATCTGTTGTGCGATGACTGATCGGTGCTGACTGGTTAGTAATTCATGTCTTAGGATGTTCCAAATTTGTTCCACCTGCGTGAAAGTCTAATTAAAAACATTAGCTTGTATAGGAATTCAAAATTTGAGTAATATGCGGCACGATTGACGCAATATGTAGGGTTCCAGACTCCAAAGAATGTGCTTGGTTCGAATCCAATACACATTCAAATACCGGACAGTGTTTAAAGAGTTCCTAATTAGGATGAAAACCGACCTTATGGATGAATAGCTCTTGTCATTACTTCAATCCGGTACATTCAATAAAAAAAAATATATATATATATATATATCGATGTCAAAAATATACATACTCATTGATTTAAAAGAATATAAAACTATTTTATGTTTGTTTACGTGTTCAGAGTTGGATGTTATCGTCTTCGACGTAGTAGTAATAAATAATAATGATGTACACAAAATACAAAACGAGCGTTTGAATTTGAGGGTTGCGATTCATCACCGGTTTGGCACAATATTCATTTCATAAATTCTCGACTATATGTATATGTATATATCTATAGCATGCTCTATATATATATATATATATATATATATATATATATATATAATGATTTATATAGATACCTAAAAAAGTTACTTAGCACATGTTGTCATTCCAAAAAGAGATATTTTCGCTATGAAAAGAAGAGTATATGTCATTTAATATTGTGTTTCGAAATTTAAATGCTGGATCGGTTACAATAATAACTCTCATGAAAATAGATTAATAGGCACTAAAACATATTTTTAGATGTTCTGATTGAAAATTTCGTATAATTTAAATTAATGAATACTTATAATTCGACCTTCATGTTCACATAAACTAATAATATGTGTACATTAAAATTATTTATATTTTGATTCAGCATTATTACGATTTCAAGGACAATTATAATATGAAATAGGCACTTGTCTTTGTTAAATATTTCAGCTAATTTCAATAAAATAAATGTTTATGTGTGAAAAAATACTTTTTCACACAAGCTATAATTATAGAATTTGACAGATGAGCCAGTTATATGTTAAAGATTGCTTATATTTTTTTGTAAAAATAAAAACAACCATAGCTGACAGATCTAAGTGTCGAGAAGTTTATTCAATCAAATATAAATTGCATATGAATAATGAAAAATACTAGTTTATCTATATAGATGTAAGGAACGAAAGTCATTCAAGATGTTCGTTTTAAATCCACTTAGTCACGTATATATTTAAAATAATATTTGGTCAAATTTTGATACCCTACAAAATATGTTCCTTCAGAAATTTGTTTGCTTGTTACATAAATACGAGTTAACTCTTATTTTACTGGTCCGGGGTTAATGGATGATTTGTTGTTTCATAACGCAATTTCCGTTGCTATTAAAGGTAAGTTATACAATTAATTATTAAATTTTAACTTACCAGGACCAAAACTGCACTCCTAAATACTGCGAGCCCATATGTTCACAACAAGTATTAATTCATACTCTTGAAAAAACTTGCGCCTAATTAAATTTTGAAGAGCAAATAGATAATTGCTATAAATAACCATAAGTTTCACCTAATGACAATATAATTAATTTTAAATTATCGCAAATCAATGCAAAACCGATGGATGCCTAAAGAAGTATTTGTGTCAGGATTCTACTAAACAAATTATGTCAAAATTAATATAAGTAAAACAGTAACACAGTAATAGATACATGAAAAAATTGAGATGTATTTAAATTAATTACAAATGAAACCGCAGATATACTGATTAAAACCCAATCACGGTATCCACTTTGGTTATTATTGGAGTACCTCTTTAAATATTATAGGATACTATGTTAGGATTGTGCACTTGAATACCCAATGAATGCAATATATATATATATATATATATATATATATATATATATATAAATCTCACTCTAGTGTAATCACTTTCTTTACTAAACGCCTTTTTCATACGAAAGATCATAACATGCAAAGGCCAATATAATTTATATATATGGAAATAATTATTGTTAGGAAATTTAGAAATTATTTTTAATAACCTATACTTTTTTTAGACATATTTATAAATAATTGCTTGCACGCTTATTGGAGTTGACATCTTTATTATAATAAAATAAACCTATTCATTTAAACGATTTAATAATTATATTGACCTGATTTCTTTCCGAAACAATTACGTGTCAATTCAGATAAATTCTTGGTGTTCAACGTGAATTTAAAATAAAATTACTACAATAAATTTGTATAGCAAACGTGAAGCAGAATAGTAATACTATGTACTCCTATGGATTTAGAGAATTTATAACTGAGCTAAGTGCTGCTTCGGTGTATTTTATCATTATTTTATAATAGTTCTGTGTATGGAAATACCAAGTATAGTTTCTTAATTTTGCATAACTTTAAAAAAAATTTTTTAATGAAACAAAATTAACTTAAATTACAATGCAAAGAACTACTTATCAAGAACAAGTTAATAAATGGGTTCATCAGTGGTTTGCGTATCATTTAATAAATCTGTCCATCTAAATGGCTCAAAAGGTCATATTTTCTTCGACTATCATTTTCCTTTCGGTCATTTGAAACACGAGGGAGTGATACGTTGGAAAGACATTTTGATAGGTACAACATTTGTTAACTATTTTAACATTTTCAAACTTCCAAATCGCAATTTATTTATTCTACAGCAAATTTGTTTTAACTGGTATAATTTCAATGTGTTTCCTATTTATCTTCTCATTCACCTGATTACTCCACTGGGTATTTAGCTTTTAGTCAGATAGACTGTTAATCTTTATTTGCCGAAGTCCACTCTGCTAATAATTAATTTGTCTTTATTTGGGTTTTCTGAATATTTTATCAACATGTTTTCATGCGGTTATACAATGTATGTGTGGCATGTTTATGAAGCTAAAATCTCACTGACAGTGTAAGTATGTTTTTACATTATATCGTGGCTAATTAAACAAATTAACGTACGGAATAGTTTTACTTCTCCAAACCAATTGAGTTGTACTAAAAATTGTCATATTCTTGTAAACTGTATAACAGGTGAATGTTATCATCTGATTTTCGCATATTTGTTCAATTTATCATTTCTATCTTAAGAAATTTTCTCTCATTTACTGCAACAACGTAAAATTTTTTATATTGTATTATTTAATTTTATAATAGTTGCCAAAATTCTCTTCCCATGATCTACTTTAGATAAATGTATATGTAAACTTATAAAAACTAATTTCAAGCTTTCTTGAAGTAATATTTAAGGTAACAGCTCATGAAGAAGCTAGAGAAATTTAACGCTGGACAAAATGGTAATAAATTATTAACACGTTAACAACCACAAAAATGTGATATGACCTAACTTCTACGCACCTTTGCCAACAGTTATCATCGCATTAACGTCATTCCAATGCTATTTAATTCTAAATCCCAGGTATTTTTTGTCGGACTAACAGTTTTAGAAACACCATTCATTAAATAAATCATGAAATTTTAAAAGTTATTGTTATATTTTGCCTACGGGATGAGCAGTTTATTTTATCAGACAATAAACGCATTTAAATGTTGATTCTTTTTGCTCAGTGCTGTCGTTATTTTTGTTGATTTGACCGCATTTTTCTTGTGCAGGACAATTGATAGCTCTCGTAATTCGGTAAAATCTTGAATTTTGTACATTTTCAGGTCGTCCCATTATTGGCTCTGATTGACGGGTTCTCATTTATCCCTTCTTTTTAGAGCCTGAAATGGCGTTGGAACATGATTTTTCACTCTCTTTTTTCCTAATTTTCCGGACCTTATTTCCAGTCCCATTTTCAGGGTTGACACAATACGCACAGGAATAAAGCACAATTTTGCCGCAAGTTATGTTTTATTCCTGTGCGGTCAGAACCACAAAAAACGCATTTGTATGATCAAATATCAATGGAAACGACTAGTTATTTATAAAGATTTTACTCTTTATTAAATTGTGCACTGATTGCCGTCAAGGAAGGTTATTTATGCCTAAAATAAGCGTGAAGTTAAATTAAGATTCGAAAGATATTTAACTCGATAAATCATTGTTTTTTCTGCTTTACGTTAGGTGATAAGTATCATTCTTTCTACATGATCTTATTTGAATTGAAGCCATTTTCTCAGACGGACTAAAAAATGAGCTTCCTTTACTCGCTTTCGCAAATTGCGTATTCATTTCTCAACAATTTTATTAATAACTCCATACTTTCAGACTCAGTTACATTGATGAGCACGATTAATTACCTTTCAATTTGAATAAAACATTTTTACTAAAATTATATTTTAATTACAATCATTAAATTATAGCTTACGCGTTGCGCACTTATGCCAAATAAGCTTTCCAAAATAAGTCACATTAATGTATAATTCCACGTTATGTCAGTATCTAAAATGATCCTCGTTGCCTTTTTTTCACACTATAATATGTCCTTAAAATTCGCTGCACATCAATAATCAGCAATGAGCAATCACATATGTAGGATATTTCATTAGACTGCACGACGTTCACAACGACCAGTTTAGAGCAAATATCTGTCCATTGGTAAATGAAAAACACGATTTTTTCAGTGCGTTGATTTCTCGGTAAAATGTTTAAAAAAGTGCCGTTTCCACTGGTCAGTTGTTTGTAATGAACATGGAACTTTTCCCATTTTACGACGTAACAAAATGCGCCAAATTTTATCGCTTATTGGTCAGCAAAGAGAAAACACACGTCAATACACTCATAAACTGTTGTTAAATTTGCTAACCTCAGAAAATTATCCTTTGATAATGATAACACCAGTGATAATAAAAAATGTAATATTCATAATAGATGCGACTGTACTACTTCCCACCCGTCATCAGGAAATGTCTGATTACAGACGTGTGAAAAGAAAAATTCTTTATTGCTTGCCACATACCTTTAAAGCATATACGTGCAAAGATTTCTCTCTAGCGCGGGCATTCACTTTCTTTAATATAAACGCAAATTCCCGTCAACCAATCAGAAATTAGCAGTTCATATTTGACAAAAATAATCATGTTAAACGAATTCAACTTCTTCCCTAACTGATTTCTTCATTACATCGGGGGTGTACACTATGATAAATAGAAGAAATGATAATGATAAACGGATTCAAATTATTCCCTGAATAATTTCTCTATAACCTGGGGCTAGTCAATTCGCTTAATGCAAAATATTATTTCACTTTAATAATTTTTTGTAACACTGGAAAAATATAAATATGCACACGCGATAGTTTACAGCGAAAGTTTACAATAATTATATGCTCGATTCAAATATATATTTACATATATAAGAAAAAAGCGGACTAATTATTTAACAGTTTCACAAACATCATAAAGCAAACGACTGGCTATGAATTACTAATGCTAATATTAATGTTCTTGTATTCTACCAAACCCGAGCCGTACCTGAACAAGCATCAACAAACATTCAAAGGAATAATTAAACAAATATTAGTTGACCGGTCGGCAGGATGACACATTGGTTAGAACGTCAGTCTCCGAAATAGACGTCCCAAGGTTCGAGTCCTGTCCACAGAATGTGAAGATTTCCCATTAAGGACGAAGCCGGTCTACTGCACAAATTTATTATCCAATGCTTAATTTTTACTGACAAAAGTACGAATATAATGAGACTGATGTTTTTATTAAGATCGAAATTTCGATGTAATTAATTCAAACGTGCTTGCAAAATATTGAAAATGAAAGTGCTGCAAAAGTGAAATTATTATTTTTGATAACACCGCCTAAATATGCAAAAATATTTGAAGGAAATATAATGTGACATTTATGCCCTGTTTAATTACAATGAGCCGTAAAATAACTTTTAAAATTATGACGCATGCTTCATATTTGGAAAAAAAAATTATTACACGCAGGGGCGTAGAATTCGATTGTCTGTTGTAAACTCATCCCTTGGTCCTATTTAAAACAATTTGTTACAGATTGTGCAACACCTTACACATAATTGCTTATACGTAAGTTCTCCTCAACAAGCAATATTTAACTGTAATACATTTAATCGAATTATTTTATTACCGCGAAATGTGATGACTGATATCAGTCAAGGCCAGAGTGTATAGATTTGCAGGAGTAACAGGTGTTCCCTTGTAGTTATAATTCTTGAAATCCATTATGTTGATACTATGTACCGACTCGGTAACCATAGTGTTGGCACCATGTACCGATTCGGCAATCATTGTTTTTGTATGTTTACAGGTTTGGTAGTTAAAATATATAGTGAGTAGCCTCTGAAGTCGCATTATCAAAGATTTTAAATGAATTTTTCTCTACTTCGGTTCGTATACACATTCGTATAGGAGATTGTAAATTCCAATTTTCCAACAATTATTGACCAAATATATAGTGGATATAGAGCTTAGTATCAGCCCTTACCGATGAGTCGCCAGTAAGCAAGAAATGCACGTGTACATGAAAATTTACCTTTTTATTCACGCAGACTTTGGTTTATCCTTCTGTTCGCATTTAAACCTATGTATTACGAGGTATCCTGATTAAGAATGAACCTAGCTGTAAAATTCAAATATACGTCCTGCTATATGACATTTATTTTTTATTAAACATTTAAAAAAATATTTAATAACACCTATACAGGAATGCACGTTTGAAATATTAAATTATATTAATTCGCGTTACATTTTGTTTATTATGAATATAATATTTTATTTGAAATATCAATTCTAGCATCACAAGTCCAGAATTTTGCTTGATATATTGTTAGCACTTAGAAAATAGCATTGTATTTTTTACGAGTAAACATGAATCATAGTTGCAGAATTAAGAATAATTATGCTAAGAATTTCAACTGAAACGAATAAGCTTATCATTTGATTTATCCAGAATGTCTTGCAGAAAACTAAAATAGATTTTCTAATTTGGCAGAACATATTGTTTAGGCAATACATGCGGAACTCGAGGTTAGATGAGATTTTGGTGATAAGGAAATGTCAAGTTCATTTCTACTAACAGAACATTGTATAAAGGTGTGGAGCCAGTTTTAAGCAGAAGAATGAAGCAGTTCATAAATAACCGGTACAAATGCCTTGCTGGGTGACTTGTACGTAAGAGAGTAAGTTTTGATGAAGATGAAAAAAAATTGATTCGTGAACACAAGGCAGGATGTAATTTATTAATAACATTTGTTCTAATGCTTTGTTAAACATTAATCAAGCAAAAATATCGAACTGATTACCCAGGCGTGGAAATGTAATCTAAGCTGCAATATAGCTTCGAGTTCAACTTTTTGAAGTTTAGATGTAACCTGTAAACAAAATATGGCGCCAGAAATTTTCTACATATATTTGTGTATTATAATCTTGCTTAATATCTGAACGTTTAGTAATTCGCTCATTAAATTTTTAAAGCAGGTTTATAAACTTCCGATTGATTGGATTGGTTTAGTTTAGAACACAATTGTTAATTTCACTACTGCAGATTTACTTGGTTTGGTAAAATTTTGGGAGCTTCTTTATTTGAGACCAGTTATTTTCTACTCTCTTTGTTTTAATTAACAAAAGATCACAAATGTTTACTTATTGTTGTACTCCTTAATTTGAAAATATTTACAACGTCAAGCTTTTAAACATTTCATAAACTAAGATGAGGAAATCAAAAAGTTGAATATGCATGCTATTTACCGTACATGGTTTATTAAAACTGCAAAAATAAGCCATTATCGCACAATTTAAAAGACAGTCATTCATAAATGTTAGTCATTTATGTAACAAATAAATGAACAATATATACTTATATTTAATGTTGCGATTTCCATCATATTGAGGAAATTTTGTTAATCTAGGCCACATAACGATTATTTCATTAACATAGAAAGCGCAATTAACTGGCCACCATTACCGAACTTTTTTCAAACCTGTCACAGCATTTGTTTACTTATTTCTGCAATATTACTTTCGTACCAAAACGAGGCGTGTGTTTGTTTCGTTACCCGTTAGTTACTTATAATAGCAATGGAATACACGGAATGCATACCTATCTATATCCGGCCATTTGTTGCAAACTTATAAATGCGCGTTTATAAATCAGTTAATTCTACGCAATTTGATGAAGTTTTCATTAAATTTTGGCAGCTAGCTACCAAGAAAGCAATTTATGAATTTGATGATGACATTGAATTTGATGTGAAATGGTAACAAATATGTCGCTTAATTCTGACCTCGATGATCAACGTCTTTTGGACGGACCATTTCGGTTCACATGGGCAACTGATTGCACTTTGTGCCGTCATAGTTTATAGGTGCCAAACTTGATTATGTCTTTGATTGATGAATTCTATTGGATGCCGTTGCTCTAAAGACGTGTAACATCCAGTGAAAACTCAAATATCAAACGTCTTAACGATGTTCTCAGACTGATGGTATCTAGCGGAGCTTTTATCGCAAAGAATATAACAGATCTTCTTGTGCGAATCGGTCGATTATGTCAGCCAAAAAGGTACCTCCATATGTAACGATAGCAGTGCGCGATCTAACAAGAATCATTGGGGACATCTACATTTGGTGCTGCATTTCTCATAATTGGAGATGAGAATTTAAAAGTATTTTGCAATGAGAGGAGTGCCCTGCTCGTACTTAGATTTGCTGGGCAGTAACAATGATTAGTTATGAGAACCATTATGCAATTGTTGAATACGACCTGTTGAACATAATTATTTTGTTGGTCAATTCATTAAAGTTAGGTTAAGGTTTCTGGCATCTGATTAAAAAGTATACGTAGATATTAAAGTGCTATTACTGTCTCCGTAAACAAATTTAAAATTAGCTAAATCAATCTAGCGTCCAGTTTAACTGAAAGGTTAATTATTTGTAGATTTACCTCATTCTTTTATAACTTTATGCATATTCTGTTTCAGAATATAGTGTTAAAATATGTTTATTTCTCGTATTTATGCGCACCATACACTGGCTTTACCAAAAACTGTTAACACTAAATTGAATTGTAGATTTGGCTAACGCTAGCAGATGATATTCGGTGTCATAATGCGTCCATCTGTCGGCACCACGAATAAAATTAGCCAAATTATTTTGAGACTTTACTTTTTTAACTAGATGCATTTTCCTTCTAATTGATTGTAGCCGGTAGACATCGACATGATCATAAGCTCAAAAACAAAATTTTATTAACAGCTGTCTTACTGTACGTATTGAAAGGGGTTATTGTACCACATAAGCCTGTTGCCACAACCCGCGCAAACAACTGTTAAATTGTCTTGCCTATATATGCGTGATGAAAGTCACAAACGTTTATGTTTGTGACTGCATAGAAATTATGAAGTCGACATTTTCAATCAAGTATAATGTATGCAAGACAACTAGGGGTGAGATCCGCATATCTAATTTTGCTTCCCATATTTATGCACTGTGGTATGATCCTTGCTAGTTAGTTTGATTTCGTACTCTGATGATGACCATGGAAGGTCGAAACGCGTCAGTACGTGTTTACTGACGGAAGTTGAACTATGTTGGTTAACGACAGGTTAAATATAATGAGATTGGTGTTTACTTGAAGCTCGCAAACTTGATTTAAAGAATTACTACCACCACCCGCGCAATCAATTATTGTTTAATTGTATTGCCTGAATATTATGTTGGTTTACCTTAAAAAATCACTGCTTCTGTTACTTTGAGAGGGCCATCAATCAGTTAAATTATTTTCTAATTTATTTACTTCATGTTGTTAATTTTTATTATCACTAATTATTAAGCACTTTATAGTCAACAATTATTCAATATCAATCCTTACTTAATCGAATGAATAGAATCATAATTGAGCAGGTTTCTCTTTTGTAAAGTGCTGATACTTCATTTTAACTGATATTCTCCCCATAGCATCTAAAATATATAATAAGCCATTTTTTTCGCATTCTAAGTTTAAAAATATATAACGCATTATTTTAACCTGTTCAACGACGTAATTTTTAATTTACCATTAAAATGTTTGCAAAGATTAAAAATATCATACAAAAATTTAATATAAAATGGCGGTCAAGACATGTTCTGTTGAAAAAAGTCGTCCCAAATTATTGAATAAAAATAATGTCGCCGGAACCTTTAGCATTCGCTTCATAAAAGGAACAATAATATCTTTAAAACGCATTGTTGAACATACGTAAGTTAGCTTCTCACAAAGAATGATCTATGTGAGTTGTGCTTCATTCCAGTATTTTCGGATTTTTATTAAGGAACTATCAAGACCATCCAATCTACTGCAATATATTAAAATCCCTTCCAAACTTGCTATCCAATCAACTGAAGTAAATTCAAAATTAGCAAATTCGTCAAGAACATGTTATGCAATTATTAATATTATTGGTCAATTTATATAAATATATATAAATTTTTTATAGATCAAAGATTGCTTAACATTCACAATCAACGGGAAGGAATGCAAATAGATGCAAATTTTCCAGTGCATCTTTTGGCATGTGTATATAGGAAAACGAATGTAATAAAATCAAAATAATTTAACATGAATGGTATTTCGGTTGAAAAATAGATAAATCCATTATTTAACAGAATAGTATGGAATGCAAGAATGAATTAGGATAAACACCTAGCAAACTCTTAAATTTTTAAATACCATGGTAATTTACAGTATCTAGATTAATTTACAGGATTGTTGTAATATACAGAAAAATCGTTTTAAATTACGTTTATAATAGTATTACTATAATTGTAACCATTACGTTTATCTATCTATCGAAATCCTCTTCGTTTATTTAAAGGATTTCTTATTACAATATATTGTGTACCTAATTATTCAGCTGAGTATCGTTATTCGAATATTTTCCCGCTAGTATAATTCTCTTTTATAAACATGTTTGATTCATTGCTCTCATTTATACTATTTTTATTACCGGTTTTTACATAACTCATTATTTACGTAGTACATAGCACGTCGTTTTCTGGAAGTTTTGCTTTCTGCCATAATTTATTTTTATTTAACTACTTTTTATTGGCTTTTATTTTGAAATAGCCTTGTGCAATTACTTTTAATTTAACATTACTTTGTTTATAGTTTTTAAATATTTAAAAAAATTTTCCATTTTTTATTTTTTGAATTTATCTTGTCATTGGGTTTATAAACAACGTAATTACGATAATGCTAGTCCAGTTCGATGCTTGTTAGATTTTTTTATAAACAACTACAGTTTTTTAGTTTTTGAGTTCAAATTACTTATTTGCCTTCAATCAATATGTCAAAAATGCGTCTACTTGAATTAAGTGACTTTAATTTGCTTGAACTTCGTTGCTATTATTTGAAAGGCATATCTCAAATGTAGGCTATACGTAGCATCTAAAGACGTACTTCTATGATTAGGGGCGATATAGCATTTTTGCACTAAATTCGGTACAGTTAAATTTCTAAAATGTAAAACTGGAGCACATTTTTTTGATAAAGATTAATCTGAATGTAAATAAATTGGCAACCGCATTTTAAATTCAGACTCTGCGTCAGTTTTGTTTTGTATTGGAATCCTTGTGACCATAAAGAGGACTGAAGATTTACCAGCAGGCCATACTATTCTGGTTTCATTCAACACGTACACAGGAAAATATTTTCATAGGGATTATATAAAGTATCCGAACTACCCGAAAAGAATGACGTATATATTTATTTGAAAACAATATATATATATATATATATATATATATATGTATATATATATGTATATATATATATATATATATATATATATATATATAATAATACTTTGCCATTGAGTATTATCAATAATTCATTGTGGAAAAAAGACTAAATCGATAATTATTTCATTTTGATTAATATTGCCGACTTATTTTAAAGATACTTAGTAACACAATTTCATTTCTGGGATTCCATTTGATTTATTAATAATCAATAACCTGATTAAGTGTTTGGTTTGATCTCTTGATACACTAGATGTTTGTGTATTTTGTGGATAATTATACAATGAGCACAGAGTCTGTGGAAGTGTGCTCTGTGTGAGAGTAGTTGCAATTTTCCAGTATGCACTGCCTGTCTGTTATTATTTTACCCTACATTTGATTGGAGATAATTTCGACAGGTTTTGTCTAAAGACAGTGTTTAACGCTCGTAACATTGCGATTAATGTTGAATGTAGTATGAAGCGCTTTTCTCGATGTAATGCTTAAAACGGTGTCGTGTCAAATTGAATATTTGTTGACGCTGGTCTAACGTATGGTGAGGATCAACCGGGTACAAGAATATTACTGCATTTTGGCACGCCTTATCTGACTGCTACACACTTTAGAATTAATTCCAATTAGCATATTCTGTGAATAAATTAAATTCCAAATGACTTGCTATCGGAGTCACATCTAAATTTAAAAACATTTTAACAAATTACGGAAGCTCAAATTGGACTTCAGACATCCAGCTTTATCAAAAAATAACTTTTGGACGTGATATCAGCTATTCGATGAGTCAGACCTTCCTTCGTAATTCGATTAATTTAATATACAATAATTTATTTCACCAAATTGCTTATAAACATTAAGTCTTATAGTTAAATATTATTGTCTTCTGTAACAAAAATCGAATGTTAACAAATTGACAAATAATACATCAGAAGGCTTAATTCTGACTCAATCACTCGTTCAGAGATGATCTTCATTACTCCGTTTATTAGGTTTTCTCGGACTTTTCTCTTGTATGATTTCAGTACATTGCTGTTACACAGAATATATCATTCAATACACTTAGAATTTTAAGAGTAACCATTGTCATATCACCGATTGCTTTTCAAGTGAAATGCATCTCTAAGAAGAGAATAAGATGTTCTTTTTGTTTTTCGAGTGGGATTTTGAGATCTAAATCAGCTTCATTGGTTTGATTTAGGGATTCAGCTTTGTATACTGCATTATTATTTACTTCGTGGATCATCCACAACTAACAAAAATTAGGCATGTTCGGTAATCAGTCAGCTTTGAACTCATGCAGTTTCTAATAGCTACGCTTTTGAACTAATTCAGATTCTTCTATAAATCTAGAATTTGAGTTCTATTCAGTAGACACAAGATGAGCAATGATTCTTCCAGTTTTACGTTAGTAAATGATAAGGAGATATGAAATCAGACGCTGTTGTTTTAATGTATATCTACCTCCGTTTAATCATCTGTCATTAGAAAAGCGTTCTCAAAAGCAAATTTATTTGGATTGCGAATAACAATAAAATTCATACTTCTCTTTTGATGTGAAGATAAAATATATGTCATATACTAGCACCATTTCTTTCTCATTTTCTCCTAAATTATTTACAAATGAATATATATATATATATATATATATATATATATATATATATATATATATATATAATTAGATTTATTTAAATCAAGTTAGCGAGGTTCATATAAGCACTAATCCCATTTTATTCAACCAGTTGCACTACAAAATAAAACTACCGTCAGTCACACGTACGGGCGCGTTTTTACCTTCTCTGCTCATGATTAGATTACGAAGGGAAATTGATTTCAGAGTATCAAACCGCAACGCCTAAATAAGAAATGTAAAATAAAATATACGGCACTCTCCTCTATTAGTCTCTCATCCTATTTACTTAACTGGAAACGTGCGCTGCATAATTTCTTTGCAGTCACGAAAATAAATTCTTTGCGGCTTGAGCTACAGGGATATAAATTGTACAATTACCCAATCATTAATTACGAGGGTGTTGTAACAGTTCTTTAACTCAAATTTGCGAGCCCTGCTCGCAGTTTCTACATTATAAGTTTAGCACAATTTTATACTCGTAAATATATATATATATATATATATATAGATATTTATATATAATAATATATGTGTTTATATCAAGATCGCAACCTTGATTTAATTAATTTATCAAGTAGACTAGATTCATTAACATTATTAACGCTTCAAATATCTCTCCCATTGATTTTAACCAGTCGTCGAACAACATAACAAAACTACGCCAGCCGCAACGCACTGACGTGTTTCGACCTTCCATGATCATTATCAGAGTACGTCGGCAAACTGACTAGCGAGGATCAAACCGTTTGCAAAGAAATGAGTGCTTAGTCATCAATTGTATAAATTTGATATTTTACAGATAAATCTAGAAACTCGTGATGCTGAAATCATTAAAGTGTTAAGTTTTGTCTAATATTTTTGAGTGTCTATCATTATTGAATTGTAGGATACAGCGTCCTAGCATTACAAACAACAAAATTTTCATTCAGCCGACAAATGTGGGGGTGTAGGCATTTTCAGGCAATTTAGATTTTTTCTTCGATACAAAAGCAGCTGACATTCCGTAGTTGTTAGATATTATTTGATCAATAAAATCAAAATTTCCTTTATAAATGAGTCAAAATAAATTCCGAATATTTCCACGCGCAATAACGATATAATGAATCAAAATATCAACAGCAAACTGATCTTGATTAGATGTAATGGAACAGAAATTCTCAGCTTACCTGTCCTTGCCGAAGTCCACGTTTCTCTAAAAATCAATCGCCAATATGTGGACCTCTTATATTCCACACATTTATTTAAACGAATATTGGTTGCGCGGGCATTGATAACAACTTCTATAAATCAGTTTGTGATTTTGATAAAAACACCTGACCCATTATTTACTTGCGTTCGTCAGTATAAATTAAAACTGTTATGGTGTTGAAAATGCAATTCATCTAGCAGACAGTTTGCGTCCTAATTAAGATCTCATCACGTACTGGCCAGAAATTAACGCAAAAAGGGCTCGACAGATTGTTGATGGTTAGTTGGAACTTAAGTACTCAATAGATGATATATATATACTCCACATATAGTTGAGGCTAACCAAAATACATTAGTTAGTATATAATTGAAAATTGTGTCTAACGTGCAGCAAGGTGGTTCAAATGTTAAAACGCTAGATTCCGCGGCAAATCAAGATCTCCACCTTGAAAAAGTAAATATTTAGCACATGTTGCATTATGGTTAGAATCGTTGGTGCTCTTGCGAGTTGAAGTATGCCGAGTTTGCTCATTTTGACAATGCCAAAGAAGTGCGCTTTCATTACCTGCTCACAAGTTAAACCAAGATAAAAAGTGGTGTATACCAGGATCTGCATAAACATTATTCTCGTAACAGAACTTTTATTCGTAAATTCGGTCACACAATTAAGATTTATGGCTAAAGAATAAATAATTTTATATGTGATAATTCGCTTAAGGCTAGTAGAATTAATGGTAAAACTAAGAAACCTGATGGAAATTCAATTATATGCTCAGGCTTTATGGAACCTACATAGCGATTTTTCAACACCTGAAACTGGGAAGACAGTCGCTGTCAACTTTAAGAATAACGAAATATCTACTTTATAGTTTTTTGCATCACCTTGGATTTTCGCTGGAATCCGATATCATATCAGTGTGTTTTCAGAACTCCGGTTTTAAATATTAAAATTTGTGTGCATTGATTGAAATCATTTACAAAGTTGATAAACGTGAGCTAAACTTTATTACCATAGGCCTGCTTATTAGTTATTGTAAACAAGTTAAGACCGAAATCTATTCTGGCCTATAACACACGTTTCTTATATTTGACTGACTAGCGAGGATCAAACCGCATTTAATTTATATGGAGAGCAAAATAAGTTATGCGTCTCTCCCCTCTAGTAGTCTTGAATATATTGTACTCGACTGGAAATGTCGGCTGCAAAATTTCTATTCAGTCACAAGCGTTAATTGTTAGCAGCTTTCGGCATACACACACACACACACACACACACACACGCACACACACACACACACACACACACACACACATATATATATATATATATATATATATATATATATATATATATACAATACAATTAAACAATAATTGATTGCTAAATGTTTCTTGAAAGAGTTTCCTTGATGCGGAACTGGAATAATTGTAATTACCTGATCTGCGTTTTGACTAACGCAGCTTTCATT
>JAQBSW010005669.1:0-50000 GCA_029291075.1 Eudiplozoon nipponicum | reverse complement strand
TTCCTATATTTGTTAAAATAAACTAAGTATTGTATAGTGTGGAATAGGCAATTCATCCAGTAGACAGGTTTCGTTCTTATAAGAAACTCATCATGAACTGGCCAGAATTTGCAGCGGACTGGGTTGTAACTTGGGCACGTCTGCTTCGGAATCTGGTGCTCTAACCACTGAGCCACCCTGCTGCACACTACACTGCACCAAATTTTCAGTTATGTACTAACTAAAGTTACTTGGTTAGAATTTTTGCTTTTATGTGGACCTCATATTGCATCCATTTAGACGTTCCATTTAGCCAACCCCAATCTGTGCGGCAAAGTGGCTCAATGGTTAGAGCACCAGATTCTGAAGCAAAGTTGCCCAAGTTCGAGCTCTGTCATCGGGCAGTACGTGACGAGTTCCCAATAAGAACGAAATCGGTCTACTGAATGAATTTCGTTTACAACATTATACAATACTTTGCTTATAATGACAAATGTGTGTATATAATAGATCAGGTGTTTAAATCAAGATCGCAACCTTGATTAGAAGTAATTGTTATCACCACTCGCGCAACTAATGTTCGTTTAGCTAAATTAATTGTTCCACATTGGTGGAAAATCTTTTAAAATACGTTATTTTTGCATTTGCATGAGTATAAGAGAAGTTAATCCATGCATTATTAATTGCGCGATAATGAAGATATTTTAATTAAAAACAATTTTGGCTATTATTGTTAAATGTGTTGATTACACATGTTAGTTATCGGGTGTTTTTTGTTATTGCAGGCCCAAAAGTTGGTAATTTGGCACATCTGGCGTATATTAATTTGACCTTTAAAATTGGTTCTGAAAAATTTGGCGACTACTACCAACGGAAATTCAGAAACCATTGAATGCGTGTAGGAGGTGATAACTATCGTTTAAATGATGTTTAAGATCTTGATATGAAGACCAATTTCATTATATATACATATATATGTCAGTATAAACTAAGAATTGTATAATGTGGAAAATTTCATTCACAAATTTTGACCGGTTTTGTTATTATGGGGAACATTTCAAGTAAATTCCGGGGTAAATGCGAGGCAAAATGTGAACAGTTCCCAATGCGGACGAAACCGGTCTACTGGATGAATTTCATTTTCTACATTATACACCGCTTAGTCTATACTGAAAATGCGTTCATGTAAATGGATTTGCATTTATGCAAAGATTTCAAATGTGATTGCGATAAAATCATGTAATGTTATGCAGAAACCAATTTCTGGCTATAGTAAGTCTAGAAGAATTATTTCAAATAAAAATTAATTAGTCAATTAATACATATTATCTGAATGAAATGGAGTCCGACTTTAATATTGAATAAGGTGAATTTCTGATAAAATGAGAAAATTACTGCCCATAGTGACAATTTTGGTATTGAAATACAAGCGTTTCCCCATAAACTATAGTGCAAAGCTCTATATTATGAACTCAATTGGAAATTAGTCTTCTATCAATAATAATTAGTTGACAATATTTAATGGTAATTGATAAGGATAAAAATCAAATATAGTATTTCGAAGAATCCAGGCAAAGGGGACTTAGGCATATTTGGAAAGCATATCCTGAAAACATTAAATACTATCATATTAAATGTAATTAGTACGTAAACTGGAATCTGTGAATCGATACATCAAAATGTGGATCGAAACATTCTATCCAGCACACGCAGAACTATATATGTGATGTGTAATGAAAACTTCTGTAAAAAATATTTAGATAAATAACTTAGAACAAAAATTAAATTAAACAAGATAAATCAGCATCTACGGCTTTCAAATAACTTAAACTAGAGGCGACACGCAAACTTCTTCAATATGACTATTAATTTGTATTAAATATAGTCAAGGATGACCATTTATACAAACAATGATTGGTCAATTCATACTGCAAGAGGAGAAAGGATCAAAACGGACTTACCAGAGAATGAACGATAGCAATATACTCAGGCCTATAAGCGACTCAATTACTTTTGCTCCAAATTATGGCTTACGTGTAATAAAATAAGAAATAAATTCTTTAAATCAAGCTTGCGAACTTGAGATAAGCACAAATCTTAATGAATTTAACAAGCCGTAAAATATAGCAAAACCACTGTCAGTCACAGATACTAATGCGTTTTGACCTCTGTCATCACGACGTAAAACTGACAAACTAGGATCAAACATCAATCAACTTTAAAAGCCAGTTTTCCATCATGCTCGATGATAATAATGCAAGGACAAAACACATCATTATGTGTGACTGACAGCAGTTATTCTATGTTGTGCGCCCGATTGTCTAGAAAAAAATGGTATTTATCTCTTACTCATAAACTTGGTTTAAATAATTTTTATCACGATACGCGCAATCAACGATAATCTAGACTACACATTTATTTGTAGGCCATTGGACGCATACTCGTGCATTAACAATCGAGATAAAGAGCGAATTGTGTTTCTCTCAGAGTAGAAATATTGCGTGACTCAATATGTCCAGCTGATTTAATTTGTGCCTGAATTGATTGAATCTAAAGCTGGTTCTATATGTTCGTTGGCGCAATAGGTTTTTATTAAAATAATTAAAAAATAATATCGTTCTTAGCCAATAGCAAAAAAATGAATTTTGTCAATTATGTTGCTTAATATCTTTGCCATATAAATGTTTTTATTGCAGCCATTCTTAAGCTTTTGTGATTTCTATTGAGAAACAAATCATATAATGTAGCGAAAGGTTTTAATGAAGCAGGCATCTACTAAATGATTAGATAAAGAAATGTTGTTCGTCAGGATTCTAGTCTACTGCAATATCTGTTAATTTATAGAGCAAAATTTATGAGCAGTTAGGATATAAAACGTTTGGAATAATAGATTTATTAATTCCAATTTAATCCAACTTGCTTATCAAATGATTATATGTTAAATATAAAATATTGAAACCGAGTTGAGGTTCAGGTAAAAAAATAATATTTCTATATTGTTTACGCTTGAATTCTAATAAATTTATTGCTAGTTAATTTGCACTGAAATAAAAAGCAAGTGCACACTTACTTTCTTAAACCAATGCCTATTTTGCACTTAGTTCTTGAAGTAATCAACGCTTTGAAAGTTTATATTTGCCTCGGCTGGACGCGAGGCTCAAAAAGACAAACTTTATGCTGTAATGTTCCGTATAATAAGGAGGAACAAATTTCATTTATAATATGGTTACTTCAACAATTTGGTGAATGGAAGAATTATAAAATAACGTTTATCTAACAGGAATCAAGATTGTAACGAAATTTAACGTGAACTAATGTTACAAAAGAGATTTTTTAATATCAAAGACGCTGCTGAGTTGATCATTCACAGGCAACTTACATTGAATTAGAAAAGATCAAAGGAGGTGTTAGAAATACTTGAATTTGGCTGATTTATTGAAATAATTCATCATGCATTTTGTTTAGAATATCGGCAATGAAATAAATTTACTCCTAACTTTTGTGTAACTGAGCAGAATGCCTATTAGATTTCAAAGTCCTGTCACATTATACATTAATTATTATTTCATTTTGTTTACACTTGTTAATGACCACATATATTTGTTTACTTTTATCTATTGTTTAAAAATATTCTTTTGAAATGCGAGCCTTAATAAGATTCATAGTATCCTTTCCATGTGCAAAAAAAATAATAAATTTAATCAGATAAAAGAAACGGCTCTTTCTTATTTTCTTCTCAGGTATCTAAAAATGAACATCTCTTTATATATAAATTGAAAGGCAAAACAAGATAGAAATATGTAAACATGGAGAGTTTGAAAATGGAGACCAATCAATTGCGTGCGTCACCACCAGTTCAAGCTAAATGCCTGAACATGCTTCTTCTGCTTGCATAAATCCAGCTGCAATTGGAGCAGAAAATTGGAAAGAAGCGCTTCTTGTATCTGATAAAATTTCTTTTTATTTTTGCACATGGAAAGGGTACTACGAATAAATAATATATTTGTTGAAATTATATTATATTATTTATTTATTAATTTTCTTTGGTTGATATATTCTTATAAATTTATTATTTAAAAAATTATTTTGCAGTTAAAACGAGTTTGAACATCATTGTTTTAATGGCTGATCTGATTGGCTGTGGCTGATTTACATTAACTCGCCACCACGACAGATAATTAAAATATCCCTTTTGAAATAAATGTGATCCGAAATATTAAAATCACGAGTCGAAAGTCAACACAAGTGAAAGCATTCCGCATGCACGCTACCTATTTGTAGATAAGGCTCTGCAGACACCACAGACTTTGTCATAACATTTTAAAGTTTTCGGCTTTTTTATTTTAAATTAGAGGAAGTATATGCTGTGTAAATTTCATAAAAAGTAAACAGCCAAACTGTGTGAAATTAAATACGCTGATAAAAAAATGAATCAAATATTAACGTGTTGATTGGCAAAATTACCCCCTTTTTAGAGCCTAGTCCAGAACGATTTGACGCAGAGAGATAAAATATTTATTCATTACACTCGTACTGCGCATGAAAAACAATTTGAGGCCGTAAGTATGCTGAAAGGCCCAAGTCACGAAAATAATATTTCTGTAGCTATCGCCACATTTATAAAAAATATTTAACTAAATAATTTCGCCCACCTGAGTGGTGATAACAGTTATTTAAATAAGAGTTTAATTTAACAGTGTAGCCTCTTACCAAAATGCTGCTCAGGAAATGTGGATACACGTCCGTTTATGCAGTCACGGAGATTCTATTTTGGAAATACTTCGCCGAATTATATTAATTTTTGATATCATTATAAATTTGTTAATTCTATCACAAAATAGAGTGGCAAACATTTATAAAGCAAACGTTTAACTTTAATTATAGTACTTATTAATCCTTGAATTTAATCGTTAACTATTAATATTGAAACTAATGTGATTCGTCACTAAAGTTGTAAGAGATTTTCATTGACTACGCATTTATGAACAATTTATTGTTTTAGAATGCTCTTAATGAGGTGGTCTTTTCGATTTGGCATAATAAAATCACTCAATAAGGGTGCGAAAATTTATTTTATTTGGAGAATAGTTAATAACAATAAGCATAGTCATAACCGATCGACTTACAACTATTCTTTTAATAAAATCATAACCTCAAGCAATTTATTTAAAGAATAGAAATTCGTTAGTGTTGGCAAATAAAAAGCGCTATGAAAATTTGAAAAAGTTCTTTTTGCTAATTGCATTGATTTTAAGAAATATTGTATCAATTCAAAGTATAAAGGAAGGGCAACTGTGAAATTCAATTTATAGGGAAGAACAAACATGCAATAGGAAATATTTTAATAAGATAAAGGAAAATGAATACAAGCGAGGAACAACGAAGAAGGGCAAACGCAAAAATATAAACTAGCACAATTTCGCTCTTTTTCATCTTTATTCATTATTAGCCACGTTTGGAGAAGCTGTGAATTACAACAACTGCATTTTTACTTACAATACTCTAACTCGTTACCTTTGCCATCAAGTCCAAGCATTATATATATATATATATATATATATATACATCGACCTAAATTAACTAGTCATTCTTCTCTTCTGATTGAACGTCTTGATTCCTTTAAATTTCAACTAGCAACCTCCCTGTGTTACTTTTAGTCCTACACCGTGTCACTTGGAATAATTATTTTGACAAAACGTATATTTTTAGGATTATATTATATATAAATGTTATAAATGAATCATGTCATTCTTTAAAATATAACATTCACAGGCTAGACTGGTTTTGTCCGTATTATGTACTCATGAGAATTTGCTTTAATTTAAGGGACGAGTATTTGAATTAGGAGGCATTAAGTTTAAAGTTTTTCAATTCATACGCTGCCAACAAAAATGCGAATTTTCTGCATTTTCCGATATGAAAAACCTGAGGTTCCGGGCAGTGTTTTCTTGCAGTGAAATCTCTTGGTCATCACATTTACTTACAGTTCTAAATAGCAACACTCGATATAACATTATGAGACAGAATCCATGCCACATAGTTAAGTATTTATGCACTAGAGTGAAATGACATGATACTATAAAATGTATTATTATCTTATGAAATGAATATTGCATAAGAAACCGAATGCGAGCATGAAACATTAGTTGTAAGGATTGTCGAACCGAGATATTTAACAATACTTATTTATTTCAATTTTCCAACGAATTTCCTAAGAAAACAAAGCTAAATATTTGTTACAGTTTTCAGTCTTAAGCCACGTGAATTTTTTGGCCAGTCTTTCCGGTAGGTGATGGAAGCAGTTTTAATTTATTGCGATTTTGTTTCATATACAGTATTTAATTTTTGTCGATAAATTAATTAAAATTATTGGCATAAAATAGTTTAAATATAATTATAAATATTGATATCGATAATAATTGAAATATAAACATGCATATTATTCTATATAAAAATAAATATTTAAATATGAATATAGATTTTCATGTGAATGAGAATATAAATTTGCATATGAATAAAAATCTAAAAATAAGTTTAAATTTAAAAATGGAAATATGTACATAAATAAAAAAATCAATTTTAATATAAATATTAAAATAATGGCAAGAATTTGATTGTATACAATGTCAATCTGAACTGAATATTGCAGTAGAGGATAGAGTCAAACTCAGAGACAAATGTGTCCAGGTTCATATCCCGCTCACGGCAAATTCTCTACATTACATTAAGAGATTCCTATAAAGACGAAACCGGTCTACTTGACGAACCATCTTTGCTACCTGATGCGATATTTAGTTTATGTCGACAACGTATATGTAGTAAAAATCCTACCATTGGACATAAATTGATTGTATACCGAGATACAAATAGCTCAAAGAAGTCGCTCAATTCCACAAATGCATCAAATTGTGTCAATGTTGATAGCTCCGTAGCATTTACCTGCTAAGTTTTTATGCAGACGCTTGCAGCCAATACGGACCGTCGTCAATTCACACACTGTTAAATTTTCTTTTGATTTAACGGAACAATTGACAAAAAATAACATCTCAATGGAACTATGGTCCCAATTTAGGTAATGCTTTTGTTTGCAAACATACAAATTGCAAATACAACCTTCTTTCTATGCTATTAAAATCAGAAGGAATATCCGGATTGACGGATTTCTGTAAAGATCATACAAGGCTGACCATTTTACATTTAATTTGTGTACTTCCATCAGTAAAAGGTGCTTCCAAGAGTAGTTGTATAATGTATACATGTATCATCTAAAAAAGAACGGAATACAGTATATAATTGATAAACGTACACAATAGGGTAGACACGCTGATAATCTACTATTCGTTATTTCAAAAGCTGTAAATAATAGTAAACAAAACCGATCAAGGTATCAAATTTATACTGGAGGAAGAGGAAAGCCACAAATTGATTTTATCGACCTTCGATTGACAACCTGAGAAGTTTGATACATCGACTATTCACGTTCAAGAGCTAATACATTCACAAAAACAGCAGCGTCCACGAACCTTAAAAAAACAGTCTGGTAAATAGTTTATCTTAATGAATCAGGGAAATAGGCTCCAGGTACAAGGTTGAAGAAATATTAGAGCATTTGAGAAGAACATGCATATGAATAGTTATGTGGATTTATTCATCGACGTTAGCATAAGAATTTGCTCGGTTGGTGTAATAGATAAGTGTACCTGAAACTACCTTTCCGAGGAGATTTTTCAGTCTATATAATGATTAAAATAAACTTTCGAAGTGGCACAATAAACACCACAATAAATACATAAATTACGGCATCGCTTGACAACAATTATAACAAGTTTTGGTAATTATGTCATCCTTAAATAAAATTTATAAAAGACATATTATCAGTTATGAGGTACAAATATATGTATGAAACTTTATACATGGTAGCAAATTGTTTAAAGTAAAATCAGAAGAATAAACAAAGGTCAGAATGCACGAAAGGTATAATGTCATGTAGACATGCGTAATATGTCAACTGACGGATCATTAATAGGTGCCGGTACTACGCCCTATTCCAAACATATATTTTGTTAAATAATATAGAACTGACGAACAGTAAAATCTCCAATATATATTAGAATGCAAACAGTAATGTTATCAACAAGAAATATAGATTTCCCGACGAAAATTCAACGCCATCTCCTTATGAAATTACATGTCGACCCTATAAAAAGTATCATTAGGATTGCTTTTGGGATACCGCACCCGTACAGTGTTACATTTAAGCAGATTTCGAAATAGCGAAATTGTTCCGCATACCGATACAATAGTTCTCGAGACAGGTTAAATTTAATCAAAATTTAGATATGCATAAATTTCGAAATACCTATTAATGAAACGAATAGTATAGGAGATTTTACCGTCCAACTGTAGTACACATTCTGACTGAACATATAGTTGGTATAATGTGTAGTACGGATTTGTAATAATGAGTCATCCTTATGAGCGAATCGCATATATAAACGGGTTTACACCTCTCCCTCGTGCCAATTTTGTAATATACTTTTTTTCCTCTTTGAATACTTTTATTATAAGGTAAGCAATAACAAACATGTAATTTGATATATAATAGCTCTCCACAACGAAATATAAAATAACATCTACATAGTCGATTGAATTATCTCATAATTTTGCTGAAATATGTAACAGTTACTGATAAGTTTTTGCAATTTGTAATACTATTAGTTAATGTTAAATCGTAAATTAATTTTATATTTATATATGTATTCTTTATATATCAATAGACCAGCATAATAATTCAATCTTTTTGATCCTGGCTTTATCTACATCTGACTGTGGAGCTGTTATGCTAGGCATTAAATAGAATTTATCTGAAATTCCTTTAAATTTGTGCGGACTTTAGCGACAGGTAATATTGCATACAAAGCAAGGTTTAATATAAGATTAAGTCTATGGCTATTTGAAATGCTTTGACAATAATTGGCTAAATTACAAAGATAAACTTGCAACAGTATCTCAGCCGAGATATTAAGTGTAAATGGATGAATATCGTTAATTATTCAATTTTTGTTTAAATCAACACAACATTACTCAGCTAAAATCTTTCATATTTTAATTAATCTATGAAAAAAGAATAAGAAAGGAACTGGTTAAACTATGTTCGCGAGTGACTAAAATTGTGTTTTCTAAATAAATGACAAAGCAGTCATGCAATACTATAAAAAAACTTACCATTTTTGCATAATAATTAATCCCAATTACAGAACTTTAACAAAAAATTTAGGATGTTTCATGAAAGAATACCACAAAGGACAAATTTACAACTAAATAGAACTATTACAGCGGATAATATTGGAATAGCTATTACATATATTTGTTTAATCTGTGAGACTAGATAGAACACAGATAAAATGCAATGTGAAAAAACTAAGAAAATGAAGTAACTCTTGTGAAGTAGAAAAGAAAATTATACATCTATTTAAGTATATATTAGGTGTAGCGCACCTAGTGACAAATTAGTTCAGTTGTGACCAGAAGAACAAGCCAAAGGCAGCATGAACGGAAAGTTTGATCTAATGCACATTTGTTTACTAATTACTGGCGACTCATCAGTAGGAGCCGGTATTACGCCCTTTAACCACTGCACATTTGGGTGAGGAATGTGAGATAATAGGACGGTACAATCTTCTAGACGAATGTGTAAACCTGCAATAGTGAAGCTAACATCATATAAAGTCTACCACAATGCGACTTCAACGCTAACTCACACTATATAATATATATACCGAGTCTGTAAAGGATACTAACACTATGGCTATTGTGTTAGTAAACAATACCAACATTATAGTACCGAAAAGGTAAATGGTACTAACACTATGGTTTTCGAGTCGGTACATGGTACCAATCTCATGGATATCAATTTATGCTATAGTTCACCGAAATTGAGAATTACAACAATATCTAAACACGTGTTACTCCACTAAATCCATACACTCTGGCCTTGATCGATATCAGTTATCACATTTCGCGGTAAACATGACACCATTCAATTCAATATATTACAGTTAAATACTGTTTGTTGCAGAGAACTAATATATATGCAAGTATGTATTAGATGATGCGAATCTTGTAACAAATTAGTTCAGTTGTGACCAGAAGGATAAACCAAAGGCAGCATGAACGGAAAGTATAATCTCATGCACATGCTTACTGGCGACATTCGTCTAGGAGATTGTACCGTCCTATTATCCCAAATTCTTCAACCAAGTATATAGTGGTTAAAGGGCGTAATACCGGCTCCTACTGATGAGTCGCCGGTAAGCACGAAACGAATGAGATTATACTTTCCATTCATGCTGCCTTTGGTTTATCCTTCTGGTCACAACTGAACTATATTGTTACTAGGTTTGCAATACCTAATACATACTTGCATATATATTAGTTCTCCGCAATAAACAGTATTTAGCTGTTATATACATCTATGTGTTTATTTATTGTTTAAATGTTTGAAGGATTTTTGATTATTAGGCAATAATGAATAGTGACAAATTTTGCCACGTCTGAAATATGATTCCGAAGCATTAGTTTTGGTCTTGCATTGCTTTTGACTTTTCAAAGTGACATCTGCTGTCAATAGGACAGTATCATACCACTTAAGTTTGTATAAATACATTGGACACTAAAGATCAAAATCCGATTATGCTCAATCTCATTTTATGCATAGATTCCCGTGTGCCAGAAGATATCCGCGCTCCGCGCGTTCGAATAAACACTTATTCATCTATTGCTATCATTTATCGCTATTGCATACGCACATACATGAAAATCCGCATGAGGTGTATCATTATATATCTTGTAGACACTAACAAACTAGTGTACATAATCTATCCAGTGCTAGGTGTAGCTACCGCTGAAAAACAAATATCTTCTTATGAAAAAATAGCAATTCAACACAGACGCTTCAAAGAAATATTCAGAAATATTTTTCTCATGAAATTTCAAACAACATCAACAGTAACAACAAAAGCATAAAACGTAATCCTTGCCAATTTTGAAGAAATAAAATAAATCAGAAAAATCTGTCGGAAAACATAATGTAAAAGTAATCGTGCTAATTTTTACCTACCGCAACACGAATAAAAAGAATCGGGTATGTTTTAAAACAGAAAGTAGCACTATAGCCATAAATTTCCGTCTCAAACCTTTACAGCTTTAAAAATAAAAACCAATATCTAGCAAGTCAACTTTTCTATAAAAAGTGAATAATAAGTAAACTTTTGAAAGCGCCAACCAAAATTTTGATCGCAGTGTCAATATGAACCACTTATTTGATTGCACAAAACGTACATATGTAATTTGCAGCAACGTCTGTATATATATATATATATATATATATATATATATATATATATATATATATATATATATATTAATTTTTGAGCGAAAACTTTGGAGAGCATGAATTATGGGGCATATTTCATTAAGGTAAAATGCAATTGTGAATTAACATGGAATTACCAATAGGGATGAGACACCGCATATAAAGCCAGGTCTACGTATTATTTGATTTATTTTTATTCAGGTGCATTAGCTGAAACCTCACCTCTCATTTACAAATTTGTGATTACCAAGGTATAAATAAAACTTTGCTCAATTTCGCAGCATTTACGAGTAGAAATATTACAGTTTCCTAAAAACTGTCTGTCTAAAATTTATAATTCCACAATATTTATGTCTACACAGCCAACCGCCTGACTGATTAGAAATATGTTAGCTTCAATCTCATATTGATGAGTAGCGTTCCTAGATATTTTACTAGGCCTATAATTAAATAGTGGACCATGTAATCAAGGAGAGCAAGCAAACTGTTTCAGCATCATGGTTTTGTTTCGCTTTCAAAATATTTTAAGTTACAATGTTCTCTCATTCGTGTAATTATCCGTCTGGTCGATCGGCCTACGCAAGTTGATCGACAACTTGCGCATGTATAAATTACAGTGAAAGAAATGCAAAATAAGAGACTCTATTTCAAATGCGATAAATGATTACCAAAAATAGATTTATAAATAAATAAAAGTAGAATGATACCAGTGATTATTTTGTTATTTTAAAATAATGTTAAGTTGTCGTGCTTATTCATATCAAATACTCTTACTGATAGGGAAGAATATTATAAATTGTCATAAAAATTAGTTATTTTAAACCGTTTGACTATTGGTTTTCCTAATATTATTTCCAGTACACAGTGCTTCCTACCATTCGCTACTATCATATCCAATATTTCAACCAGTGGTTTTCAATTAATGCAATACTCCATTCATACTTTAATGATTTCAGTCAGTGGAATCTCAATATGTTATAGCCAAAAATATTGATTGACAACTCATTATCTGTATGCTTCCAATTTAGTCTAATGTATGACTTGGTTTTCTGGAATTCCGAGAGGTTTCTGAAGTATTTTCGCCTTATTGTAGAGTATAATTTTCTATAGTTAATCGGATGTACAGTTTCTTTTACAAATACCAGAATATAATCCAAACAGGGCTCTTCATTAACACCGCTTGCTTACATTTTTACTACACATTCCATTGGAATAGGGTGTCTGCAACAAAATTTAACAGCTCGTCTTAAAATTTTCATTAATTTATATTTTTCTGCAGAAAATTTAACGTTTTCTGTCCATTCAGAATCTGATGAATTAATTAAATTTTTATTCACTAGGGTGTGATGCAATCTTATTCTGTAGGATTTACAATAAAAACTTCTTACAAGTTCATCCATAACTGTTTATATTATTATAATGAATATATATATATATATATATATATATATATAATTACTTAAATCAAGGATGCGATCTTGATATAAACACCTGACTCAGTATGTACATACATTTGTCAGTCTAAACGAAGCATGATATAGTATAATAAAGACAACTCATCAAGTAGTTCGGTATAGTCATTATTGAGAACTCATCACTTATTGTGCAGAATTTGCCGCAGCCAAAGCACAAATCCGGGCACGTCTGACTTGGTACCTGCAGCTTTAACCACCGAGCCAAATGCTAATTAGGCAGGTATAATGTTATAAATTAATACCACGTAAAGACTTGCAACAGCAATCATCTAATAAAATTGATAATTAGCATTTTACAATGAAATGATATTCTCCCGTCTCTGTTGTCAAAAGTATGTGAAACATACTATTAATGGAAACGAAATTTAGAGATCTATTAAATGGATGGATTTAAAATATTTAAGTAAACAATAAAACAATCAGCATGAAACGAATCCAATTACTCAATATAGACCATTATTGTTATGAAAAATATTGGGTCACCTTGTAAATCATCAGTAGGCCTTTTATTGAAATTGCTGTTGCATGTTTATTATATTGATCATATTTTTTAAATTGCAAATATTGCTATAAAATGCAATTTGGTTCATACGTTCATAACTTGTGATCGTGAATTATTTGTAAGATTTACAATTTAGATAATCGCTTTATTTTTAGATTCAGAATGTATTAGTAAAGGTGTCAATCTTTATTATTCTTAATTAACTTATCCTTTTTCGAGAGGTAAATGGTCATCTAATTGCATCCGTCGGACTAACATGTTTCGCAATTGCACTGATAGAAATACGGCACTGTTCGCGTGTCAGTATTTCCAATTGGATACCACTTGTATTCATTCAAGAAAGGTCTTAATTTTACAAATTTTATAGCTTTTTCTCTGAGTGTAGCTTAAAATATTTAGAATAACTAACTTCCTTCCATGTCCATTTATAAATGTAATCATTTTATTATTCCCAGTTATATTAGTTAGAATGTCTATTCAATTAGCATTCTATTGATAAAAAGTTAAAATATCGGAACAACTATTCATGTGTTTTTTAAGTTTGTTATTTTGTTTTACTAAACCTTGTGCAAAATTTCTCCTTGGGCTAATGCGTACTTCATACTTAGGTGATTTATAAATGAATTTTAATTTAGCTTGCTATTTGTTACTGTATTCCAATAAGTCTTAGTCAATGAATTTAGTTTACAGTTATTCATATTTATAGTTAATAAAATCGATACTATTTTTGTTTCACGTTTAACATATTTTGAGATCGTCGCATTAAACAATCAATGATTGCGAATGGTGATAAAAATTCTCTAAATCAAGCTTGCGAGCTTGAAGTAAACACCAATCCCATTGTATTTAACAAGTCGTCGAACAACATAGAAGAACTATTGCCTGTCGCAACGCAACAACGCGTTTCGACCTTCCATGATCATTATCAAAGTACAACGGCAAGCTGACTAGCGAGGATCATACCGCATTGCATATACATTGGAAGCAATATTATATATGCGGCTTTCACCTCTAGTTTTTTTGCATACAGTGTACTTAACTGGAAATGTCGATCGCATAATTTCTATGCAGTCACAAACATTAAATTTTTGCTCAGACGTTGCCTAAAGTTTAATTCTAGAACTAGATCTAGGTAGTTTTCAACTAACTATTTTATCGTCAGCTAATGTTGCTTTTCTAGAAACTTCTGCTCAAAGCTTATCTTGCTGACTCGAATTAATTAGTCCTTTAATAAGTTTTCTGAATCATTTTAGCGTACCATTGATATAGTGAGTGTATTGCCCGATAAACAGAAGCATTCTATATTTGGTAATGGACAAATTACAATTTTATTGGAAAAATAGATATTTTTCTAGGTAAAGCAGATTTTAAAATTTCTCTTATAGCTTTATTGAATTGTTTCGTAACCTCTGTTGAATTCTCAGCTTCAAGGATGCTCTAATTTAGTTCGAATAAAATTAAAAACATTAATGGTACAAAGATGAAGATTTATAAATAAAAATCTTGGTCACAAGGAATTCACAAAGGAATTGGCCATTTATTAACGATAAACATAATCAAAAATATTTTCATTTTACCGAAGATAACCTTACAGAGATTAATACTTTTACACTTATTTTTGTGAAATATAGGACTGTCGCTTAGAACGAATCCTGACAGGATAAATGTTGTAACGTAATAGAACAGTTACATCGTGGAGTTGCTTAATTTTAATTTTTTTTATTATTTCTGTTAACATTTTTAAGCGATTCATGTTTCGTATTTCACACACTAAATTTTCACAAGAAATATAGGACTGTCGCTTAAAATGAATCCTGACTTACGCGGATTAAGAAAGTAAGTCACATTACAGATATCAAATATTTATTTAGATTACTTTTCTTTCGAATAGTGTACCACAGCTACCTGATCAGTTTTGTGGCTAATACAGATAACGTTATTTTGATAAATCCAGTTTCGCAATTTTGTATACGTTTAATGTGTTATCGCTTTAATGAGGTTAAGTTGCAAGTTTACTTTTAATGAGATTTGTTTCAGAATAAATGTTGTAACGTAATAGAACAATACCATCGTGGCGTTGCCTAATTTTAATGTTGCTTATTATTTCTGTTAATATTTCTCGGCGACTTATGTTTCGTATTTCACATACTAAATTTTCACAATAAAAAAGAAAAAGTCTTCTTGAAATATTAAATTGCAATTCACATATTAATTTTTGAAATTCGTCAAAAAAAGATATATACTAGACTTGAAATTCCATTGTCAAGAGCACTGATTAAGACTGGAATGCATTTCAGAACTGCGGCAAATGTTTATTAAATTCATACTTTGGTATGGACGATTCAAAGCTACAAAATGTATAATTTGTATTCTAAAATAGATACTACGGTATTCGCGGAAGCAGGAAAGGAATTCAGATACAAACTTTATTAAAAGTTTCTAACGGGTTTGCAATATTTTATAAATATATCCAAGACGATCTACTTGGAAACACCAATACGCTGACTAAACATGTATCTAGAAGGCAGCTTGTAGTATTTTTGATAAAGAAATAGATTTTAGCATGTGAGTTTGTCGCTTTACGAAAGCTCAAAAATGCTATTTAAGTAGCTTAATTTGCGATTAATTTACGTCAACTTCATCGTGTCATAAAGTGTCTAGTTGGTTTGTTCAATTTTGCATTAAAAACAAAGTAACTGTCAAGATTGTTTGGAAAATTTTTATTAAAGAATTGAAAATATTTTCAATGGCTGCTTTCAATGCAGCCATGAGTTACTTACTTTGCAAACAGTCAAACTCTTATGCGAAGAGATCGCATGCTGAAAGAAACCACAATCTATTTATGTATGTTTACAATTTGTGCAATGTAAACAAGGATGAGACGAAGAATTTAAACATAGTTTTTCGGCTTACATCTTTAAATTACAAATAAGAATACATATATATGGAAGGCAGATTTAGATATGCCTCTCTCACCTCTAGTTCGAAACGCATCAATCTGTGTGACCGAATTTAGTTTTTCTATGTTTTTTGACGACTGATTAAATACAATGAGATGGGTGTTTACTGCATGCTCGCAAATTTGATTTAAAGAATTGCTAACACTGCCCGTGCAATCTTTGATTTTTTAAATTGCATTACAAAAGTAAATAGTCAAAAAATCTCGAAAAGAGTAAAAAAATAACTAATCAAGGATTTGTGTTGAGCTGTAGAAGCCCAACGGTAATGCCTGTGAACGAACAGTTTTCCTCTGTTTGTCTTTTTCTGTGCTACGTCTATTTCTTGTACTGGGCTCCAAATAGCGAGGCATGCTCACAAACCTTGACTAATAAGGTGTGTTTGGCCGCATTTTATAAAGGACACGGTAAGTTTAATCGTGTATGTACGATCAATATCTATCTCATTTTACACACACAACTTGGGCATTTGTTCCAAAAGTGGGAATTAAATCTTCTGTGTTGAGACAAATGAATTTGCCCACAGGTACATTTACAGGTATAAATAACAATAAATGCAAATTGCAATGGAAATTTATCTTTCACATTATGTGGACGAAGGATTTTGCTGAATATAATCGAACACGTGTCAACTAAAATTAATATATACGCCAACGTTAAGCAGAAGGTAAAAGTTAACTGCTTTATAAACTTTTGATCGTTATACACCTTTTCGTGTCGTCCACGAAAAAAATTAACTACGTAATTTTATCATATAATATGGTATAAAAATATTTATACAAATGTGGTAGGTAACCGTTACCGATATGGTAATTTTACACAATTACAACTCTGTCTAAAAAATGTCAGCCGCGCAAATATGTAATTCGCCATTGCATAATTGCTAAACTAAACCAAATACATGACTTGTCCACTGAAGCTGACAAGATATAAATAATATGAACGTGGCTATAAATATTATTTTGAATTGGTTGAAAATGTAGGTAAATTGAATGTAAAATATTTTTATGTATATATAGATATGTGCATATATATAAATATTTTATGTTGAAATTGTTTTTAAAAACAAATTAGATGCCGCATCCTGTTTCTCCTAAAAAAAATTGATAAAATGGAACGAAAGTGCTTCTGTACTATTTAAAATAAGATTTCGATATTCATATCTGGAAATAAATAGTAAAGTATTCCAAAACTTCACGCAAAGTTATATAAATTACCAAATTGCCTTTCTCTATATGATTATAGAGGATCCAGTTTAATCAATTATGTAATTGAGCATGGAATCTGGATTGATATTTTATATTTAATAATTCTCAATCCGAATTTCTCATCAAATATTCGTCTGTATGGATGGAAATCAAATTAAATCTCCAGCCGAAACAAGATTATTTTAAGATACAAGCATTACCAAATACGCCGAACAACAAAAAATTTTTTCCGTAAAGAATAAATAAATTTATGCATATTGTGTTTTTCGTAGTTCTTTTTACTTATATGGTCGTGAGTATTAGACTTATATGTTGTTATTGAAACTGTTATTATATCGAGCAATATCAAGTTCTCTGGAACCAAAAAATTTTACAAATCCATTCCATTAATTCAGGTAATAAACGGCAGTTTAAAATACATCTGCTAGTTGAGTCACAGCAAATTTTGCTCTAATTTGAGAATTATGACCAATTTAATCTATGCAAAGAACAGATAATCAATTTATAATTTACATACATACATTTTCAATGTTGTAGATTTCCTTTTTATAGCTCTATACGTTCACCGTCAGAGACAGAGCTCAATTGTGATTAATATTGACTTAGTAACAAGTTTGATGAGCAAACTCCAAAAGCGCTATAGGGTTATGCAAAAGTAATACTTATTAACTATATTTCAGGTAATATAAATTTTGGTATGTATGTTTTTCTGCCAAATTATAATTGTATTTGTAGAGTCTTGCAATACCCTCAAGGTGGATAATATTTTTAATATTTCCTGCAAAATTTTCATCTGGGTGTCGGTTAACTATTTCAACCTTGTTGCCAGAAAATATATTAAAGTGCTCATGAGTAGGCTTACGTTGTTGCAAAGTTGTTTTCAAATAGAATGCTGTGTGGTCTTGTTTAGCGTGCATCTATCCATAATTGATCCGTTATTATTGATAAATTCTCCCATAATTAATGCTGTAGAAATTCAACTCTGTTAGTTAACTCTTGCTAATTTGCATATTTCAGATGTGTCTTTCTAGCATATGTAAATATATAACCCGAATAAGTTTGAATCTATTTTTTTATACGCACGCACTAATTTTAATTCATTAACTTTCCTGTTTGTTTAATTTCGATAGGCAATTTATCGTGCTGGCTCCTAATTTGGTCCAAACCGTATAACATGGAAAATCGCAATTTTTTAAACTAAGAGAATTAAGATATTCAAGTGAGTTGAATGTTTTCAAATTCACTGAAGAATTTTTAAATTTAATTAAATCTTTTCTCTGTTTATTAATAGAATGTTTAAAGGTATATTTCATTGGTTTCCGACAAACAAAACCGTACTATAATTTCAATAAATAGCCCCTATTTTCATTTCTATTTCGATTCGCCTAAAACAGTGCGGGATGAAAAAGTTGTTTTCATCTAATCGGCTTTATTATGAATTAATTATTTTATAATCGCTTGTACGATAATGAGCATTTAAAAAATGAAACAATTTGACACAAGGAATTTTGGTGTTTTCACCTGCGAAAAGGTCTATACGTAACCCAATCTACGAATGGTCTATTACAAATACGCAATGAAAGAAACCTCAAGATACTGTGCAATATTAATTGAACAACAAACATGGATGGCTTCAGCTGGCGTTCGCTACTCTGTCATTTCAACTGATTTACTGGTTATATTATTCAAATAGGAATTGTTAAAATGGAAAATAATACGTTACTGACTTATTTTGAGTTTATTTATTAAGTTCATATTAGATAATAAGTGTTTTGTGAATTTGAGAAATAACAATCCTTCAAGCACTGCCGCTAAATGTGATAAAATAATGTTATATTGTTGTAGTTTTGCTATATATAATAGAGTTGGAATACAATTTATCATTTCTTCACGTGCTGAATATTTGATTACCAATATACCCATTATAATTTACTAAGTTGTTAGTTCAATATATAAAAATGTTATGAATCAATGATTGGAACTATAGATATGAGCGGACCATAAGCATTATTATGAACTATAAATCTTAACTGGCAAATTTTATATTTAATTTAATACGTTTTGAATATTATTTTAGCCTTTATCTAGCCATTTAAAAAAATCTTGACTATTATTACATAATGTAATGCCTTAATTTTTTTTTCAATAAATAAACTAATAAGCTCTCTGTACTGATTCTCACTTTTATAAACAGAAAACACTTCGCTTGATTATTTAAACTTTTATTTCATCATCTTAAATGAAATTTAAATAAGCTAAACTTTTCAAGGAATGTGGTGTGAGCTTTTAAAAATTTAACCATTGTACCTGATTATTAACAGTTTAAAAAACGCTTCTATTTGTACAACTAAAGCACTGATATGTGTTTACCCTTCTTGAATTCGAAGACAGTACAATGCTTTTATTTTTATTAATTAACCTTTCATATAATCAAGAATATGTAATATATGTAACAGATTAATAATTCTCACACCACCTTAGCTATTAGTGCAATAATTGTAGCCACATAGTTATGGTGATCATACATATGAAACTGACCGAATTCTGAAGAAGCCGAAATTTGAGCAGAGGCTGCGATAGATCATAGCAAAAAAATATAATAATATATCCTAAATAAGTCTGTCCAAATTAATTGATTACATGGCTTTTTATAAGTTTCCTTTAAACTATCTAAAAACTATTATGGTTACTTCAGAAATCTGAACTTAATGAAATTTGATCCATATTTGAAATCAAAACCAGTGCCATAAATTAATTTTTTTCATATTAAAATACTGCTCTTAAATTCAGCTAAAGTATGCGAATGTAGGAAACAAAAACGTTCTGCATAAATCTATTCAAAAAAATTCAATATTTTTAGGAAAAAAAATTATTTCGTAATTATAAAAGTGTGTCATGGGTTTAATTTAAAAAAAATAGATATTTGCAGATACATAATAGAGTTGAATGAATAACCGAATATTTGCATAAATGTATGTCTCCACATGCATTGATATTTTCAGAGAAGTATATTCATTGTAAGTACTTCGAATTTTCTGTTTAAGAACTTATTTAAACTTTAGTCTACTTCGACTTATAATATGAAATGCTCTTATGCAATTAAGACTAAATTTTAATACAATAATTTATAGATAGTTAGATTTTTGTATTTATATGGTACGAAACAATCTAAAGTTTGTTCTATGCCAATAGAAGTTATCAAGGTAAATTAAAAAACAATAAGATATATATTTTCAACAAATTCACAAGGTTAACTGAGTTAAGGACACTTAGCACAATTGACATTGACAGAAAATGATTCTAAAAATTTTTAGCTTTAACTTGTTTTACAGTCACGAAATCATTACACATTAACGTGTGAGATACCTACTTCCCGTTTAATCCTCAAATAATAAGTTTTTGCAGCATTCATTCAAATTTAAATGTAGCAAAGAAATGAATTACAATTAATTTGTATATAAATGAAGTTGTAGTTTGCACACAGTGCATGACTTTTCAAAGGAATTTCGAATATCATTCTAAGTTCACTGTATTTAAAAAAAATATCAACTTATTGTTTAAAATAAAAGAGTTAAATCATAAACAGTCAAACAAATTGGCTTATTCCATGGATCTAGTTTATTTATTCTTCCTGATTTTACTTTATGACATCAATTTATAGATTTACGCAATTAAATGTTTAATTTAATAATGATCTCGATTGATATATTCGCAGACTATTTTATCAGGAACATAAGTTGAGCTGTTCATCATTACCTTGTATAGATAATCGCAGTGCATTAAAAAAAACTTTTGCAAGTTCAAATGTAATTTGAAATTATTCCACCAATTGGTCTAATGAGAGCGAATATAAAAGGAAATTTGATCACATAGACAAAAACGTTCTGCCGCATTTTCTCCGCAAATATCAACAAACAAAGATATAAATTTAAAATGTAATACAAAACATATCAAAAACGTAAACTTGGAGAGAGTGTGAAATAATGGAACAGCAACTACTTGCCTACAACGCCTCTAAGTCGAGCACATTTATAGAGCATATCTTTTCTATTTTAAGTTTATATTTTATTTTCTGCTTGTTCTGCCTATCAAATTATATATATATATATATATATATATATATATATATATATATATATATATATATATATATATATTGAAAGAAAATAAGGAAGAAAATGTTCATAATTCTGATTAAATTTCTTATATAGTATTTGCAAATTGAAAGTGTGCTCGGAAATTATAGACACTTTGATATTATTCTAATCCACAATTCAAAATTGTAAACGGTATTTACTATTGTTAATAATAAGATTCGAATTAAACTATGGAAATGATGAATTCACGACAAGAAAAATTAAATTCTCCGTTGAATCACAAATAAAATTTCCATAAATTTATAAATTAGCATAAGCAGTGCTAATTTAAGATCGGAGCACAATGAACATTTTTTAGTAAGTTAATAATTTAAACAACTGAAAAGCCTTTAAAAGTACTTTTTGAAACGAAAAATTCAAGTAAGCATTTTTTGAAAAAGTAACACAAATAGTGTGGATAAAATATTGGTTAAAGTCAATAAGTTAATGTACAATTAATATATTAAAAATATCACCATTAAAATTAAGTATGATAAATAATTATTAATAATTAAAGATTTAAATTTTTATCTTATTATAAATTTGACAGAAATACATAAATGGACGATATAAATGCGAATTTTGAACTGTTACGAAACCTGGTCTAACCGTTTTTTACCAAAAATTGCGAATAATCTAAACAACTTTATTAAATTCTAACAAGAAAGTTCAAATATATTCTGTATTAAATTTTGTATGATGTGTGTATGCTTGGAGCCAATCTCAAGCTGAACTGAATTTTAAAATATTTAGAAGTATCACGTTGAACATTGAGTAGAACGAGGAATCGAATTTCCTCCAGCCCAAATAAAAACCGGTGATCAATGGATAAAAAATATGTCAAAATATTATTAAATATTATCAACACTGAAAGAGAAACAGTCAGTTTATCGACAGCTTCATTATAATGTTAACCAGCCAGAAATTTCACAATAATTAGTACAATTATTCTCGCAATTCACATTTAAATTGAGGTAGCAGATGCCATTTAATATCCATAATACCCCTTCCATGTCCATGTGGAAAGGGTAATACGATTTTTTTATGGCTCGCATTCCAAACCAAGCTTTCAATATATTAAAAGTATGAAAATTAGCTTTTCCTAATAATTTCACAATGACACAACAATAACAATAACCATTGTACAAGATTTCGTTGTCCACCTCATCAACACACGTTTAGATCTGATTAAGTTGGTTACGTTTCCTTGGAACATATATGTGATGGATTCTCCGGTACTCAATCAATCAGCCTTACGTCCATGAACAGCAGATAGTTGACCCAATCTGATGATTTATAAAGTGTGAAATGTAGCCTCAACTTTTTTATGAGTAATCAAAATGACCTATTCGCCATTTCGACTATTTATATCGTCCAAAAAAATGTATTATAACGCATGCAGTAGTTAGAAGATTATTGTTGATGCACTCAAGTTTGCTCTTTTAATAATACAATTCGATTATGCTTTACCGAATTCATGAATTTCTGAATGATATTCATTTTCAATACAGACGTAAAAATCCATTATTTTTGTTCTAATTATGATTTTCAGTCATTCGCTTATATGCTTTTGCACAAATATTTTAGCAGATCACAAAACCTGGTGTCAAGATCAATGAACAATTGGTTATAAATCGGGAAATCTCTAAAACTACTGACAAGCAAATTTGCTCTATATTATTAATTAATATGCTTCCAAGCTGTAAAACAGACTATATAAGGAATACAATTTAACCTATAAAGCACAAAAGAAATAAATAATACTTCAGAGTATTCGAGAAATGTACGGACGTCAATTTCTTGTTTTTAATGATATTCCTACTGGTTCTTATTAATCATATTAAATTTAAATTCAGTCTTTGATTAAAACAGCATGATTTATTGTTTATAAATAATTGTTACTCACGAATGATAAACAGTTAAGGATATTCAACAAAGGTATTTTCTTCACATTATATTTATGAATTATTAAACTCACGAAGGCAAACCTGAATTTATACAATAAGCAAAACTGTGCTTAGCTAATCGCTGATTTTAAGCATGCTGTATTATTATTTGAAACCATAATGATTTCAAAAAATTTGAATAAAATATCCATTTTGAAACAGCAGGGATTATTAGAATAGAATGACATAAATTGTAAAATTTGCAACTTTTTCCATTTACTCATTTTTCACGAAATAATGATATCTTTTCAAAATTCTAACAAAAATGCATAATAAATATGACAAAACAGGTAAATCGATCAGCAAAAATAAAATTAATAGAATTTTTTCTTTTAAATTAAAATTGATCAATCAAATATATAGAATGAAAAAAATTCGGATTCTTTTAATTGGAGAAAAATTATAAACCACAACACAATCAACTTCTTGCTAAAATATTTTCATTTATGTTAGAGAGAATCATTTCGTTGAATAAACCGTTTTTGGATAGTTTTTAGAAGGAATGTGCACGGTGTATGTCAAGATAAGGCATAGTTTAAATTTAATCGGAGTAATACCGTGTGTAAGAAAGCGTACAGAAATCCTAAATGGACTAAAATTTCGCAAATTGATGATTCGAAATATGTCCTTTTTTCATATTAATGACACATCGTAGAAACGAATAATTTCGTTAAATTTTACAATATTTTGATTGTCACTAAATATTATTTATCGGTTGTTCCAATAGAACAATTGCAAAAGTTTTCGATGCTTTCCTTTTTTATGTGAATTTGGTATTAATAGATATTTGAATTTTGATAGATCCAAAAAAAAATCAATTGTTAAATGTGTTTTTTAAACCGTTGAAAATTATTTATTTACACAAATCTGGGTCTGTGTTTTCCCAAAGTCTAAAATATTTTACGATCGATGAGGTTGGGAATACTTTTCTGGACAGGAAATACATTGAAGACGAATAGATAGTGGCAAGCCATGTATGTTTTGTTCGATTTTATATGACAGAATTTGAAAATTTATATATATATATATATATATATATATATATATATATATATATATACTATTTGATTAAAAAATAAGCTTCAGATTTTGCGATTTGGTATTGATTGGAAGTATGTAAGGCGAGATTTGAAAACTTAAAGACGAGAGATTGCCTCGATAATTTGGCCAGTTGACGAGGAATAATAGGGGTGTTATACATAATTTAAATTGGAAAATCTTATGCTCATATTGATTTTTCTACGAACAATAAAGTAAAGACAGGTAGAATTTGTAATTTTGTAATTTCTATTCATGTTCATTTGTGAAGATCTTTTACACTTTTTCGCTTAAACAGCAATACGAAGGCATAACTGCTCGTTTGATAACATATTGGGTTACAAAACTTACCAAATCCTGACTGACTCGAGTCCTGTGCTCGCAAATTAAGAATCACTTCGTTTAAAAACTGAATGATATAATTTCAAATTTGGCGTACCTGACTATGTTTTGGAGAGCAAAAAAAGAATAATAGTGTTATTGAAATGATGAAAATAATAAAATCTATCACTAAATTCGAATAAATAGAAACACGACTGCCTATTGTGATTCAAGGATGCAAATAATTATCTCACCAAAGAGAAATGACATCACAGTGTGATACAATATTGGTAATAAAACAAGGCACACTGGATTCATTAATGAATTACAATAAACTTTCTTATTGTATTGATTTAATTCCCACTTAAAGCACAGTACGATTTAATTCTCGAAATACTAAGAATGCTAACAGGCAATTAGCGGGTAGACTGCTAATTTTTCGTGGACTTAATAATCAACTTTTAACCATCCAAAATATGCCCAAAACAAAATTGATTTAAGCAACAAAGACACTAAATGTTAAGTTTCAAACGATTGATGACGTAAACGAAAATTTTAAAAATTCATTGCTCGAGTAAAAGTTGTAAATATTTTGTTGTAATTCTTAATTTCAGTGTAATTTAGCTTATATATAAAGACACTGTTTTAGTACCATGTACATATCATTATCTAACAAAATATCTGAGGATTATAGGGCGAAATTCCTGGCTACGAAAGATTAATCGTTATCACGAAAGGCTCGTGTAATAAAGGTTCTCCTTATCGTCCATGCTGGCCATATTTAAATAAATCTGTTAAAAGGTGCGCAATACCTCCTACAAACTTGCTAAATCTAATTGTCTAAATTATATAAATCCATCTGTACTGTAGTTTTAAGTTTTTAAAAGTTACTCTCTTATTTATTTGCTGATTTGGTCCGGTGCATTAATTGCTTATAAAGTGTTTCGTGCAATCGTTTTGCGCATGACGGCTACATTTTACGAATAGCAAAATAAATATACAAAATTTCTAATAGAACCCCCCCTCTCTCTCACTATATATATATATATATATATATATATATATATATATATATATATATATATATATATATATATATTACTATATTACAATATTAATAGTTTTCATTATATAGGTTTCGCCTTAAACAACGAGAAAATATTCTGCACTTGGATTTGCGTGATCAGAAATAATTTATTCCCTTAAATATTTAGAAATGTGCGTTGAATTAAATATGCACGGTATGGATTGGAAATGTTCAATGGGTCATTAATATAAAGTTTTCCTGATTATAATACTTTTGTATAGTGTCACTTCAGTGGTACAGAGGAAGCTCGGATATGGCATTCATAATTATCATTAACTTGCAATTGAAGTTGCAAGAAATCCTCTTTCTAGCTAAATATTTATAATAATATGTAACGCAAATAAATATTGGAATAAAGATATTTTTAAATTGGGAACGTTTACAAATATTTCATTTAATTTTGCAAATATTCTAGATAACTATTTCTATTGCGAAGTAAGGGGATTTAAATTAACAAAAAAATATAATCTTCTTTCAAATGTAACGACACAAATCAATCGCCGACATATTGCGTAAATTAAATTCAAATTTATTTACGTTGCACCAATGAGAAAAAACCAAATTGCCGTTTAACCACGTCTAACCACGTTTAACCAATAGTATGCAAGTACACATATTGCATGCTATTTAAGCACGGTAATTTACCATGCAAGTCAGTTGTGGCATTTGCCTTCTACCTGCTTCACGCGTGTGCGTTCTGTCGGTTGTCAATACATGTGCGCTCTGTCGGCTGTCAGTATCTACTCATCTTGTTGCGGGATACCGGAGAGACGAGCCAATTGAGTGCAGGACCTGCAGGACACCATCCACAACACGATCACAGCTCAACCACGGGAGCAACAAATCAACCAGAGTCCACCCAAGGCTCTAGGACATCTTCAAAGCTGAAGACTCAAAGCGAACGCATTACCCGGCCCTCTTAAGGGCCCCCATATCAGTAACTAATCTCTATTTAGAGCACCTTAACCGAGTTTGTAACGTCGTACGGCATTTACTTGAAGCCGGGGCGTTTACACAAACTTCACGTTTTTCTTTCAGCATATAACTATTCTAAGTAAGCATTGACAATATTTATAGTAATTTATGGTAATATTACTTCTCAATATACTTTTAGTTTTTAAAATGTTTTTTAAAACATCTCCGGAAACACGTAGCTGCGTATTTTGGATAGCTTAACATTAACAACAAACAACATAATTAGAAATTATTTTTTTCGCCAGTAAGTCCGTTGTTCATAGTTTGGTTTTATAGGAACTCATGCACAACTTAATAAACTTTTTATTTATTGTAAACGCGATTATTTTGTGTTCTGAAAAGATAAACATTCCACAAACCAAAACGAAGTTTCCAGGTGAATTTCGGTTTTTCTGGTACATGCATCGATTCACGCCAAAATGATCACTGCGCATAATTCTGTAACTAATAAAAATAAAAATAGTTGATGAATACTTAGTTGTTTTTTAAAAAATTTTTTGAAACATCTGTGTCGTAATCTTAACAATGTCCTAAATCCTTAAAAGTGATTTTCATAAAAATTATGAAAAAAATTTGAAACACGTACTTTTAATAAACATTTCCAATACGCATCCAGAATATACTCTAATTAAGTTGTAACGACAAATTTTTATTGCTTCAGATTTAAAAAAAATTGCTTCATCACAATTATATACTCACTGTATTGGAGAAATAAAGTTAATATTTTTTTGGTTTCCTCCTGATTTTATTTTATATCCGCTTTATAATATTTATCTTTGTTTTGAACTCAGTAGAAATAATAACTAAAATGTAATTCTGAAGCATTAATGAGCAATTAATTGATTCATTATTAATTATGCATTAATCAGAGTAGAAGAAGAAATGGTTTCCCTTTCTCAATAAATGCTTGGACAATAATTAAACAAAACTTATTTGACCATCATGCAAATTATATGTCGAGGCATGTTACACCAATTGACTGCAGGATTTCCCACGCATTGGACAAACTCACAAGTATACGCGTTAATGCTTGTTTAATTTACTTATCGTGCCATGTAAAACGACAAATCGATTGTCATTATTATTATTTAAATGTAATTATAATAAGATGCTATTGATTATAATGCCTAGAAATATCTACTTCTACTATGAATAGTGCTATTAAAATTGTGATTAATGCTAATATTACAAATACTACTAATAACGCTTTATTTCTACAGACAAAACTAATAATGCTCTTATTACAACAATTAATACTGCTACTTAAATACTACTATTACTACTTCTATAATTACTACTAATACTACAATTGCTACCATTTTTACTACAACCAAAATTACTCCCACTAACACTTATAATACTTCTACTATTACTACTAAAATAACTAATAAAACTAACAATATTAAAAATTCTACTTCTACTACTAATGAAACTAATACTACCACTACTACTTCAACTTCTAATACTAAAGCTGTTAAAACTAAAAAATACCGCTTTTTATACTCATGCTTCTTATGCCCCCACTGATAACACTACTACTGATACTCCTCATCATACTAATGCCAAAACAAGTTCTAATACCACCACTAATATTACTACTAATACTACTGCTACTCATAATAATATCACCACTTCTTTCAAAGTAATAACTAATAATAATAAGACTTCCACTGTCATTAATATAACAATCAATACTACCATTACTGACGGTCGTTTATCATTACTGTGCGACTGGTTATGAACAATAGAATTACTGTTTATTACAAGCTCGCAAATTTGATTTAAATATTTGTTAATACTACTTTAAGTTCCTGTAATAATTATACTAAAAATCCTACGTTTACTTCTAATACTACTAATTAAATTAATACTACTAATAAACGGCTTTAAACCAACGTATTATTCTGCTGATTCATTAATAGAACTATGAAATGTATTCATAGATATGCCTAAACAGCAAATTAACCATGGGTCGCCTGTTTCTAGTTTAGAACCGATCGCTATTGATTTAACTCAATTATTGATCTAATTAGACATTAATAATTTACACACGTGTACAATTTCTTTAATCATATGTTCGCTTATGGAAGTATAATCAATGTAACCGAATATGTAAAAGATTAACACGTTTCATATTACGTTAACCACAGAATATATTAAACATCAAACATAATACAAACCAACTAAACAATATTTGATTGCGCGGGTGGTGATAACGACTTTTAAAATTGAGGTTGCGAGCTTGAAGTATACACCAATCCCATTTTATTTAACCAGTCGTCAGACAAAATATAATATCTACCGCCAGTCGCACTCATTGACGCGTTTCAACCTTCCATGATCATCATCAGAGTATGAAGGCAATACAATATTGTCTGACGACAGATTAACCTGAATAGGATTGGTGTTTACTTCAAGCTCGCAAACTTGATTTTTTAAACATTTAACCCCACCCACGCAATCAATCATTGTTTATATGTATTGTCTATATATTTATTTGTGGCGCAATCTACAAACAGCTAATTTTCGTGATTGCATAGAAATTGTTCAACTGACATTTCCGGTTAAATACAATGCATGCGAGACTACTAGATGTGAGAGCGGCATTTCTAATTTTGCTTTCCATGTATGTATGCAATGCGGTTTAATTCTCGCTAGTCAGTTTGTCGTCGTACTCTGATGATGATCATGGAAGGTCGAAACACGTTAGTGAGTGTGACTGGCGGTAGGTTTTCCATGTTGTTCGACGACTAGATGAATACAATGGGATAAATGTTAATTTCAAGCTCTAAAACTTGATATAAAGAATTGTTACCAACACACGCATAACTAATTATTGCTTAATTGTATTGTATATATATTTATTTATGGCGAATTCTGCAATCAGTTAATGTTCGTGACTGAATAAATGTTATGGAACCGACATTTCCAGTCAAGTACAATGTATGCGAGACAATTAGATGTGAGAGCCGCATGTCCAATTTTGCTTTCCATACATGTGCAATGCGGTTTGATTCCCGCTAGTCAATTTGCCATCGTAATCTGATGATGATCATGGAAGGTCGAAACGCGTCAGTGCGTATTACTGGCGGTAGTTTTGTTATGTCCTCTGACGAACGGTCAAATACAATGGGATTGGTGTTTACATCAAGTTTGTAAACTTGTTTTGAAGAATACTATATAGCACTAAAGTTAAAACTGAAGTGGACGAATGTGAAAGATTGCATTACGAATTCTGTCAAACCTTGTCGAGCAAGATTCTATCATGAATTTTGAAAATCGTACTATTTTTTTAAATTCAGATGCTAATACTAAAAAACAATTTGGTAAAAACATAAGTATGTGCAAAATATTTCTAGAAATGTCGTTTTGTATGTCGCACAAAATGAATAATCTAAGGGCGTTTTTTAATATATTCCTCACAAGAATTTTAAAATTAATGCTGCGTTAGAGCTGATATTAAAACGTTCTAATGGCCACTTATATTCAACTATTTATTCAAATTAAACATTTTATTTGAAATCTATTTTAAAATTCGGTTATCATTAAATTTTAGGCGATAAAATATATTGTGCTATGAGGTAAATATTAAAAGCTGAGATAAGTTTTATAAAATATTTATAATTAGCCGTCTATATAAAATACTCCAAATAACTTCGGAAGCCATAATTAATCTTTCCAACGAAAAGCTCCATTTAACTAACAGATCATGCAATAAGTTAACGAAGAATTTGAAGACCCTTAATTCCAAACAAATGCATATATAAATGTAAATCCAAATTTGAATACAAAACAATAAATCTCATGAAAATTGCATCCAAATCATAAGATTACTAGAAATAAAAATACGAGTTAGACAAAAAATATAAATAGATATGCAAATAAAAACTAAACTGAAAACGTAAACATCAATACCAATTCACCGAAACACAAATATAAATACAAACAGAAATGTATATACATATATGCTCGCATGTTAAATATTTAGCAATATAAATATGAATATAATTGAAATTATATATTTAGATTTAAATAACGAAAAATAAAAATAACTATATAAATATAAATATAAATATAAATATAAATATAAATATAAATATAAATATAAAAATAAATATAAATATAAAATATAAATAGAAATATAATAAAAAATATAAATATAAATATAAACATAAATTTATAAAAATATAAATATTAATATAAATATAAATATAAATATAAATATAAATATAAATAAAATAAAATATAAATATAAATATAAATATAAATATATAATATAAATATAAATATAAATATAAATATAAATATAAATATAAATATAAATATAAATATAAATATAAATGTAAAAGTCTCATGGCAAGATCTTAATTAGAAATTTTCTGTCAGTATAACTTAAACGATTCATCAGGTTGCAAAGACATTTCATCCAGTAGACCAACTTCTTCCTTACTGGGAACTATTAAATCAGTGACCAGAATTTTCCTCGGAAGGGTCACGCACCGGTGAGCATATGCATCGGAGTCTGAGACTCCGGACGCTGAACTACCCATGTCGCATTCTGAAAGTAATTTTAAGTCATATAAAATCATATTTCATATGTTTAGCCTTACCTTTCACGTTGAACTTACATGTAAATTTATAATAACTGAAATTCTACGGCATCTCAATGCCACTAGGTGAAGATATATTGATTTGAATTCTAAAAGACTGATATTGATAAAAAGATTGGAAACTGCGAAACTGAATTTATCAAAATGACCTATTCTGTCCTTTTACAAACACAGGATAAACTCCTGTAATTTTTTTCGATAGTGATATTGATTTTAAACTAAATTTGGATGGCGTAGCAATCTCAGTTTATCCAGAAGTTAAACTTCTTGGGTACCGCTTTTCACATAAATTTCAAATAGCTACTTCTGATCTGTCTTAATAAGACATACAATGCTGACTGTGGAAATGATATCTAATTATTCATTGTGCCATTCCTGTGTGCAAAAACAAAAATAAATTTTATCGAAAAAATCTAATTATGTAAAAATAAAAATATTTGATTAGATATGTGTTGTCTCCATGTAATAAAAGATTTAATATTGATAACAGGAAATTGAGATTTAAAGCGACAAAAAAGCGGAGTGATATTTAGAAAGGACTGGCAAAACACATATTTTGGCATATGACTAATAAATGCAAGCAACACACAGTTTCGATATCGATGTGGGCATATTAAAACTACCCGTAGCAATTAACTTGTGGATCAAATACATATCGTGGCAAATCTTATAATCTACTAATACGTGTCAAATCTGGACGAAACTAGTCAATTGAATGAAATGTATTTTTTACCCTATGCACCATTTAGTTTATAACTATAAACGTAAGCTAAGATTTCAAAAGGAGCTAGAGTTTTTATATAATTACAAATATGTAGCTGTAAAGTAATCAAATAGACATGCAAGTTTAACTAAAAACATTTCTATTTATGAACAAAAATAAAATAAATATAAAATTCCTTTGAAAGTGTAAAAATATGAACAAGTGTAAAATAAAAAAAATTCTTCAAAGAAAATCTCTGTCATATTAATTATCTTCGTTAAAATAGAAGACAAATATGTTATTAATTTAACTGTCCTTGAAGACACGATATAGTTCTTCTAAAATTGATCGCCACCTCGGCTAAAATCTATGTCATTTTAGATTACCGACAGAAAACTAGACAAATGAAGGTTAGTTTAGATCTGCCTACTTTATATTCAGGTGCAAAATGGTGATCTTATGCAAAGTATTGCAGTGGCAATAACTTTGGTAGTCTAGTCTATAACAATTTAATTTTAGATTTCATCTAAAATTTTGGCTTTTAATGACATAGCCAATTTTCTTCCAATTCAAGAGTACTTAATCTTCTACAAAATATTGTACACGTTCAACTTATGTATTTAGTAAATCACCGTCATACAGCATGTATATTTACCAATGAATTAATTTGTTTTATATGCAGTGAACTTGAAATTTATTTTGTCTTACTTGGCATAAATTACAGCTTATAGGTATTCCATTTTTAACTCATCTTGTTTCTGGTTTATTACCTTTATTTGCATATTTAAATTAAATGTATTTATGCTTTAACTATAATAGATTAATCCATTATTATTCGAACTTCTTCACTATCCTTACATATTTTCAAACACCTTTCTATGGAGCCGCGCTTTAAATTCAGACAGCCACTTGAATCCATCCTCCAATGACATTCTACTATATAAATCCAGTTTTTATTGTAATTTTAACACTCGCTAACGTTATCCAAGTCTCTAGGCACAAACATGGGCTAGCTCTTTCTTAAACCCTTTTGCATGTATATAACATGAAACGCCAGATAAGTTTGGGTCTGCATGCTCTTCTTCCTAAATACATAACTATATTAGTAATCCTAAACTTTCAGATGATTCTAAGTTACCAATGCGATTATAGGTGTTGTAAACTGTAAACAAAATTAGTTTTGAACAGTTCCGACCTCATTGGCAGCCATGAGTGGAACTTAAATACGATAATTTGAAGATTGAAAGAATTCGTTATTAGACAACATTTTTGGAAATTAAGACTCTTTGACAAAGTTTACAATTCACTCATATTAGTGAGCCAAATTCTGCTTTATACAATATTGCATTATCGTGCTTTTATTTCTTTATTCCTCATATAAGCGTCAAAATTTGACCTACATTAGCATTAAATATACTGAGAAGCCAGGTAGTTTATGAATCTACAATTGGGAAAGAAGCGAGCAATTCACGTGTCTTCCATGTAATTCGGGTACCGGTAAATACAGCGATCTTGTGACTACCTTTGTAACCACTGCGATAGATATAGGTTATACACAATAATGCAAATAACCAAATATAAGGATATATATTGCATTTCTTATGCATACATATGCAAACTTCAAAATGGCTCGTTCCAGATGTGTGCATGTCTTTGGGTATTTACTTTTTTTAAATTTCAATTTGACCAATGTTACTATATATTGAGACTTTAAGTAGTGTAATGTCATAGGTTATGATAGTTTATTTAGCAACCCTGAAAAATTAACACCCTGGATTCCTGTCTGCTCAATTTCAATTGGTATTAAGTATTGTTGATTGCATAATTATTCCCAAATCTATTGCTTAAATAGACAATGATGTTGACATAGGTGTGTTCACGTTTCGTGTACTTCGTGAAATTTGATGAGGATTAGCTAATACTGATTCATCCATTCTTTTATTTATTTGAGGTCAGCTTACATTAATGCCAGCATAGTGACCATTCTGGATATTTTGTATTCTCTTGCTAACAATTAAAAAAGGATTTCGTTGAAAGGGATATCTATTTAATTTTACCTATTAAATATGCATAGATGATTGTTATAGTGGAATTATTTCCTTTCTTTAATGCATGCTCGGCTCTAGTGAAATTGACTTGATTTACCTGATTTTGATAATTAATGTTTTTATTAATCAACAGTTTGTAAGAGCATCTTCTTTATTGACTGGTTTACGACGGTAAATTGACCAGCAAGAATCAAACCACATTGCATATATATGGAAAGCAAAATTAGATATGCGGCTCTAACCTCTAGTTGTTTCGTATACATTGTACTTGACTGGAAAAGTCGGCTGCACACTTTCTATGCAGTCACGAACATTAACTGCTTGCAGCTTTTGGCCAAACACACACACACATATATATAGGCACTACAATTAAGCAATACTTGATTGCGCGGGTGGTGGTAACAATTCTTTAAATCATGTTTGCGAGCTTGAAGTAAACACCAAACCCATTGCAATGTGGTTTGATCCTCGCTAGTCAGTTTGCGTCATACACTTATGAAGATCACACAAGGTCAAAACGCGTAAGAGCGTGCGAATTGCGGTGGATTTGTGATTTTCTTCCACGAATGGTTTAATACAATGGAATTGGTGTTTACTCCAAGCTCGCAAACGTGATTTAAGAATTGTAACCACCACCCGCGCAATCAAATATTGCTTAATTGTATAGCATATATATATATATATATATATATATATATATATATATATATATATATGTGTGTGTGTGTGTGTTGGGTGAAGCTGCAAATATTTAGTGTGAATACATAGAAATTGTACAGCCGACATTTCCAGTCATGTCCGATGAATGCGAGATTACTACAGGCGAGAGCTGCATATTTAATTTTACTTTCCATTTATATTCAATGCGGTTTGATCCTTGGTAGTCAGTTTGCATTCGTACTCTGATGATAATCAAAGAAGGTCGAAACGCGTCCGTGCGTGCGACAGGCAGTAGTTTTGTTATATTTTATGACGAATGGGTAAATCCAAAAGGATTGGTGTTTACTTGAAGCTCGCAAAATTGATTTAAATAATTGTTACCACCACTCGTTCAATCAACTATTGTCTAATTTTATTGACAAGTGGGCCGAAGCGGGTTTTCCGAGGTTACTATAATAGGACTGAAATTCACCCGCCTCATTTAAAACAGGCTGATTTCAATGTTTATTATAAGGAAGAAAATATGTAGAACTATTCCATCCAAATGCAGCAGTTGCAAAATTATTTATCTGCGGTTAAGTAAACTGTATTTAAATGTAAGCATTTAATATGTGAAGGTTTTCTAATTGGTGTGAGGGAGTACGTCTTTGTGTGCTTGTCCCTATGATTTTAAATTCGTTATTTTGTTGATTTATAGTTCAAATGAGCAATCATATTTGTTAACCTAATACATTTCTATATCCAATTTCAAATGATCCAGAATTTCAGGTAAGTATGAGGTCTAGCTGAAACCCACCGTTATAAATTAGCCGTATACACTTTATATTTTAATAAATTTATATTTCTACATGATAGTCCAGAAAGTAAAATATCGAAGAAACACCACTAAATGGCTACAGCATCAGACTCTGAATTCACAATGGTCTTGCAATTCCTCGAAAAACTGGTTCTGCGTGCACAACATTGGACACTACCTATTTATTGCAATTACGTATGAAGAGGGAGGGAAATCTCGAAAAAAATTAATGGTACATCGCATTTCCTACATCACGAGCTAAGTTAACTTATAAAAGTACCTACAGCATCAATTTTAGTTTGCACATACCAAGTTGGCATTTTCTCAAATGTAATACTTCTAATAGATTTTAGAATCCACACACACACACACACACACACACACATATATATATATATATATATATATATATATATATATATATATATATATATATATATATATATATATTCTTTAATTGAAGGTTTAATGATACATATTTGTATTCTAATGTGCAAAAGTTTCACGTCATAACATGAGAAAGTCGATTGTCTGAGGCTCTTGGACGTTCTTATTGTGGATGTTCAATAGGAGTGGACCATTTTAATTGGGGCTCTGGAAAATCCGACATCTTTCAGTAGTTTTTCCACATATATAAATCTGTTTTACGCTTATTTGATAACGGTTTTTAAACGTATTTCAGCAAAACCCGAATGGTTTGCTTTCCGTGTTGTGTCTGCCGCAGTGAAAGGAATAACCGTCTGCCAAGTCATGATGATCAATTGACGCTATGTAGAGACCAGCTGAAACAAATTATTGGTTGCCACTGAGTTTATGCATGAAGCTAATTACCTTTTTTGCCTTACGTTTCGTTGATCGCGTTTTGTTAAAAGGATATGCATCAAGAGCCGGTTGGTTAGTTTTGTCTATACAAAAGACTAATAATCCGTTCTGTGTGGCTTGAAAATTGATTATTTTGCCGAAAAATTACAGCACCAACCTAGCGGTCGGTATTAGATATATTTGGTACGCGGTGGCGGATCCAATAACCGTTCGCTAAGACCAGAAGTTAAATTTTCGTTAATAAGTAGAACAGCAACAAATCTAGATTTAATCATTACATAATTATTCAATTGACTATCTGACGAATTAAGAGTCGAGTTTATCATTATGATAAAATTTGTCAGAGACTTCATTTATACCGCTCAAGGTTTAGCTGTTAGGTGATTTAGCTTTTTGCTATGTGGTCAAATTTTTACGTGATTATTGATTGAAATCACATAGAAAAATGTTAAAATTTTTTTTTTGTAACTAGTTCGTTGTTACAAATTTCTACAATAGTTTATTTATTGTTCACATATTTCTGTCTTGTTTTGCTTTCGAATTTATATAAAAAGATATGTTCATTAGTAAATATTTGAGGAGACTATGCGAAAGAAACGTTTCTTATGCCTGATAAAATTTCTTTTTGTTTTTGCACACAGGAAGGGAACAATGAATATTTTAACTGCCTAAATCCGCATAGATACATGGATTATTTAGTTCGATTCAATGACTTCCTCATTCATAAGGTCACCTAGAATGACGACGAGAGCGCAACAATTGGATAGAAACAATGTTAAAACATCTTACATTTGAACTTTTGGCTTACATGAATTTATTTCATTTTAATTTGAATAACACATTTACATTATTCTCCGGCAAAATTTTACATGTAGGCTATGTAAGCTCACTATGTGTAATTATTTCCAGCCTTTAAATCATATTATTTAAGTTGTTACTTACACACTTGTCTCCATAATTGGAACTAGGAAAACAGATATCATATTGTGGCAGCAGTTCGGCTTTAGGACGATAAAGCAATTTTTCAAGGTTTCAACAGGCGTTGGCCATAACACTAATACAGAAAGCTGTTCATGTTATATTTAAATTAGCAACTTAACATCAGTGAACCTGGTCTGCACAAAATATTAATTATATCAGTTTTGCGTCATTTCGACATTATTAGGCCACGGTTCGCGAATGATTGCATAACCGTTTGATCCAGCTTTAAATGTTTACGAATACCAAACTTTGCTTAAACTGATTAAATGTCTATCGGCTCAACTATAAAACGTCGATTTTATTAGGCAAAGGGAAATGAAGCAGATCATCGTATGACAAGTAAATAAGACTGCTATCGTAAAACCCCCATTGAAGGGGATCACTGGTTTCCAAATAACAATATAAATGTATTGGCTTTAATAGGCACAATATATGCACTTAAATTACGCATGATATACAACATAGTGCATTGTTATTAAGCACTATTAAAGGAAAACCCCCCGCTGATGTCAACTACAAATACTATTGATCATTACACATATGTATGCTGTCAATCAACTTGGGCAAATCAATCGATTAGGCAAAAAAATAATTAGAATGAAAAAACATTGGCGTTTTAATGTTTGTATGACAAAAAAGTAAATAAACTTCTGCAAATGCGTGACACATTGCTAATTCCTCGCATGAAAGTTTACTTTCCACTGTGTTTAAATAAATGTTAAATGCGAAAAATTCTGGAATTAGGTGAAGAGTTCTCAATAAGGACGAAACGGGTCTAGTGGATGAATTACCATTTCTACATTACATAATGCTTATTTTAAACTGAAAAATGTACGTACATACATACGTACATCAAAATCGCAACCTCAATTGAAGTAATTATCATCACTGCCCGCACAACCAATGTTCGTCTAATGACATTAATGTTCAATTCAATATGGTTTTCACATTTAGTGTTGTGTCTGATCTCTAATGGCAGATTGTGAATGGTTAGCCAGTACAATATTTGTAAATGGTTATCATATGTGCTCCACATTAGGGAAAGCTTAACCAAAAAACGATATTCAGAATATAACTGAAAATTGTATCTAGCTTGTGGCAGGTGGCGTATTGGTTACTGCAACCGATTCCGAAGAAGACGTGCCCAGGTTCGAACCTTTTTCGCGGCAAATTCTGGACAGTTCGTGAAGAGTTCCCAGCAAAGGTGACATCGGTCTACTGGGTAAATTGCCTTTTATGCATTACACAATGCTTAGTTTATACTGACAAATGTATGCTCTTAATGAGTTAGGTGTTTACATCAACATCGCAAAATTGATTTAAGTCATGAATTAACATGGTTTTAAGCATTTCAAATGAGAAAATTGCGACATAAATTGTGCAAGCATTACAAGCATAATTTAGGAATAAACCCCAACGGGAGTTTATGCACATAAATGATTGAAAGTTCTAATCTTTCTCAATTTAAATAATGTTTAGTTTTTCAGTTTGAACAGGTTCATGCGTCAGGTATCTAAAGCAAATTATTCAGTAGACTGGTATTGTTAATAAAGTGAACTCGCCAAATTTAGGACTTTATCCATTTCGCAACATATGCGGCAGATACCTCGTTTAGAATTAATTACGTTTGAAAACCGTTTTGCTATTTATAACAGTAATCATTTCACAAATATTATGTGGGAATAAAAGAGAACTAATAACTATTTGTAAGATAAGTATTGATACTTTATTTTACAATAAATATTGACAGATTTACCAATCTAACTATTTTAATTGGCACATATCGAGAAAAGCAAAATTATTATGAATAATTTATTATCGGAGACCATAAATTTTTCGACATCTTTTTAATCAAAGAAAAATTTACACAATATTTGCAAAATTTGTTCGCGCTTTTTGTGACAGAATCTTTTTGAATTTACGATAGCCGATTAAATACTAAGAAAGAGTTTAATTGAAAAAGTTTGGGAATAGCAATTAATCGACAATGCAATGCGTATACTAACGAAAACAAAGAAAGAAAAAATTCATTAACCCAGGGCAAAACTAAAATGTTGAACATATAATCTCAGTCTTATATATATATATATATATATATATATATATATATATATATATATATATATATATATATATATATATACATTTGCATCCATATAAACGGTTATACTAAAAAATATTTTATTGATCATCACGTATTAGTGCCCATTTGTCGCATTTTCTCCATGACATGTGGTCATTAATTTTATTATGTTCGTTTTTATTTCAAAAAGTCTCATTTTTTGATTTAATATCAGATTCAGATAAATAACATATCTTTAGAGGAGTATGTTTGATTTAACGCTTGCTTTCCAATTTTCCATAAGCAATACAGGTTTAGGATATGTGACGCCCTGTCGTTATGCAAATTATTTCAATGAAATATTATATTTACAATTTCATTCCAAATTTTTATTAATTAATAAATCTGTAACGATAAAAGTATAGTAAACAATTTAAAATAATTTTGGTTAGAGATTGCCGAATATAAAATTTTGCTTATATAGATAACTAACTGAACTTATACCAAACAATTACCCGTAAATTAATAAATATTTATTTGTATAATATGCATTTCATAGTTGGAATATTTAAAAATAAAAATAATTAAATGGCCATCAAATTGAAATATACATGACTATACACAAATTAAATAATTAATATAAAAATTGAGCATATCAATTATGTCATATGAACCGTTATTTATCAAATTAAAAAATTAAAGTGAGCTGCATTTTTGGATATTTATGAAACTTCCTAAGTTATTACCATAATCAGGTTTGCGATTTAGACAAAAACACCTGACGCATTAGGAACACAAATTTCGTCAGTATAAACTAAGAATTATATATTGTATAAAATCCAATGCATCCAATAGACCGGTTTCGTCCTTATTGAGAACTCATCACGTACTGGCCAGAATTTGTTGCGGACAGGGTTCGAACATGGGCATGTCTGCTACGGAATCTGGTACTCTAGATACTGAGACACCCTGCCGCACACTTCACACCATTTTTAATACAAAAACTAACTAATGTAACTCGGTAAGTCTTTTTGCTTTTAGTTGGAGCTCATATGGAGTCCATTCAGACCCAAATTTCCATCTAACCATCCCCAGTCTCTCATTATTGAACAGGCACCGAATTAAGGAGGGAAGTGGTATTGAAATGAGCATTTATATAATTAAACGTACATTGGTTGCGCGGGCGGTGATAAGTAAGGCAGGAAATACCTAAAATGTGTAATGATAAATTTGATGAATGACTTTTTACATGCAAACTGGCTAATATTACCAGATATATATTTTTTATGATTTGGAACTAATTCGTAAACTTCTAATCATAAAAATATTTGGCGTAAGATATGTTATCTTATATTGTCGAATTTTCTCATTTTTCTGGTCCAAAATGCAGAATGTTCTAACGTTATTTGAATTATCTAAAAGAAACCTCTTACTCTTTTCTTGCCACAATTCTTACTATTGGAGCTATGTCAAAAAGCAGTAAAACTTTACCTCATACCGAATTATTTTCAAAACGACGTAATGCACTTAGGAAGAAATAAATAATAATTGGCCTTGGTGGTGGTATGCGCAGATAAAAGCGAAATTCAAAATATTGAAGCGGAGTAAAAATGTGCAGTGCACGATCAGATAAATCAAAATGTCCTAACATGCATCATACTTATGTAAAAAGAAAGCACACAAATGTAATTCTTAATGTCGTCCCTTATTTTCGTAAATTGTTCACTGAAAAAGAATCATAAAGTAATTTAATTAAGTAAGGCAATTATTTAACTAGACGCGCTTTTAATCTGTTAGTTATTGTTCTATAATTATCAAGCGAATATATGTCTTGCTTCTAGTTTTTATTTTACTAAAGAAAAGAAAGAAAATAAATTACAAGCTGGCTTACATAAATTATTTTAGTTTTTGATAATACGATTCAAAAAATATATTAGACTGAGATAAATATACTCTTGATTCTAAAACACATCTGGCGCAAATTATAAAAAAAATCTGTGTAATAAGCTAATCAGTTTTTCAATCAAGTACATTTCAGAAATTTCTAAATGTTTATTAAAATGACTAATTTTAGCAAGGATTTTGCATTGGGTAAAATATTTGACTTGAAATGAGCATAGATAAAAATCAATTATTCTTCAATAGTGTTTCAAATCTGTGCTAAAATTGTCAGAGTTTAAAACAATCTTCTCTGTCTCTCCGTTTATTTACGTATAAATTTGAATGAAATGCCGTAGTACAATTGCGGCCTATTTCAAACAGCATACTGAAAAACCATTATTTTACTCATTGTTTCCCCATTAAGCGCGAAAATGTAAAAAGCGTAAGGTTAATTCGGGGATCAGGAAAATTGAAGTGTTTCGCAAAAATATTTATGGTTGATTTAATTTTTTTTGTTTTATATTTAATAGACTCATACCAAGAGCCGATCGGTGTTTTTACATATATATTTTCCAAGTAAATTTTAAGTAAAACCATCATCTATTTTATAATTTTCTGACTATTAACTAATTATTTTCAAACCAGAAACTGCACTTCAGGCAAAGCCCGCTAAGCTACGTCAGAAAGCTAGATTTTGCCACAATAATAATGGACATTCTTGAGTAATTATATTTAGGTTGAGCGGAATAAACCGTCGTTTTAGCGACAGCCGAAAACGAATACGGTGCGTTGTTAGTCATAATGTTCAATTCCCAAAAATGGAAAAAGATTTACATAGAAGAGCAATTAGTTTAAAACTCACTTTAAATACATACTTTAAAAATAATGCTATTTCACATTTTCAACGGTTTAAATTATCATTTAAATTAGACAGTTCTAGCATGGTGCTTAAGAATGAGGTTTGTTTAAGCTTAATCAAAAACTTTCTTAAAAGCTTAGATAAGCAAAAATATGAACTGATGAGAGATAAGACAAAAATAAGACATTTCTGCTTTCTGAATTAACCGTGAATGTGTTTAATTGCATAGAATTATTCACTGACAAAGCTAGTGATAAAGAATAGAATACGATTAGTAAATGCCATAAGAAAAAAGCATAGGATTTGGATACCCTACACATAAAGATATTGAAACTTTGTCTAAAATAATTGTAAATTTATCTTCAATGATTCTCAATAAAGAAGAGCTAGATAATGTTAACTATTGCCTAAATACTGCTACTCTTTTGAAATGCTTGCATTTTACCAATTGTATTTTATGTGCTGTCAAATGTGAAGAAAACAGTGATACCTATGATGTTGTGTTCGGAAAAGAGGAAACGGGACGTCAATTTGATAATTAATAGCTACAATGATGGCATAGCAAACACTGAAGTCGAGCAGAGTACAAAATAAGGAACATTTTTTCAGCACTTTACAGATTTTGATGTTAATGCATTTTATTCTCATAAATCATCTCCATCAAATTAACTTATAATAGCGTTGAATGTATTTAGTACAACGGGGTTGAAAATTTTATCTTCTTTACTAATTATATTAAAAATTGTCGATGCCTGTGTGATGCTTTGGTCATCTGGACATGCGTATAGGTCAATATGCGTACTTTATGAATTAAGAAGTTGAAACACTTGATTATCAACTAGTTTGAAGAAGAATGACATACGTGAAAAGCAATCCATAGATGATTGAATAAAACATTGAAACATGTAAAAAAATATTTGTGGAGTCCAGAATTCACCATTGGTTATACTACAAATAATAAATAAAACTCGTTTAGGCAAACATATGCTTCGTAGAAATGAAAAGGATTGAAGTCTGTTGTATATCCTATTCTATAGATTGCAACAATAATCGGCTTAAAAAAATTAATCCATGCTGGACCAAATTGGAAATTTTAAGAAAATTGTACATTTTGGAGTTATTCCAATCAAGTTTGTGATCTTGATATTAACATCTGACCCATTAAGTACATACATTTGCCAGTATAAACTAAGAATTTTATAGTTTATGATGACAGATGTATGTATTTAATGGATCTGTTCTTTGTGTGAAGATCGCAATCTGGATTATATAATTGTTATCACCACCCGCGAAAACAACGTTCATTTAAATATTTTGTATTTATGTCAACAAATGCTTCCATGGCTATGCACAGTAGGTGACATTATTGGCAAAACTTAAAAGAAGTTAAAAATTTATGTATAACCAGCTTGACTCCGAAAAATGACCAAGCCGTAATAAAAAATTCAGATTTTATAGAAAATCGTGTTATTAAGAAAATTTCATAAAATAAATTAGCTATATTGGATGTTTTTGGTAGATGTGACATTTGTTATAATGAAGTCAAATTTAAAACAGTGCAGCGGCTGAAATCAAACATACTCCCTACTTTGCTTGGTGGATTCAATAGTGTTATTTTGTAAAATTTAACGTCTCGTACTTATAGTCTGGTATATATACTAGTATATATATTAATGCGCTTCTCTATCTAGTTCCCTTAATATTGCCACAGCGTCTTCCAACATTTCCATTTTAAAGGTCAGAATCTGCAAATAGTCAACTTTATTAAGATTTAGAGACGATACAACAAATTACGGTGTAGGTTAATATGGAACATGTGTGTGAATCTTTAAAAGTTCCTAATTAAAAGTGGACATTCAAGGGGAGCTTATTATACATTTAATAAAGGCCAAGTTTGTTCATATGTAATTAACGCACTTTTCTACACATCTTATTTAAAATGTCAAGTGCTAGTATGTATTAAGTGTTGCGAACCTAGTAACAAATTAGTTCAGTTGTGACCAGAAGGATAAACCAAAGGCAGCTTGAACGGAAAGTATTATCTCATGCACATTCGTTTCGTGCTTACTGTCGACTCATAAGTAAGAGCCGGTATTACGCTCTTTAACCACTATATATTTGGGTGAAGAATGTTGGATAATAGGTCGGTACAATCTCCTAGACGCATGTGCAAAACTTCAATAGTCAAGCTAACATCATATAGTCTTCGACAATGCGACTTCAACGCTAACTCACACTATATAATATATATACGGGTTCTGTAAAGGATACTAACATTATGTCTATTGTGTTAGTAACCGATACCAACATTATTGTACCGAAAAGGTGCATGGTACTAACACTATGGTTTCCGAGTCAATAAATGGAAACAAAATGATGCATATCAATTTATGCTATAGTTCACCGAAATTGAGAATATCAACAATTTCTGAACACCTGTTACTCCAGCAAATCCATACACTCTGATCTTGATCGATATCGTTATCACATTTCGCGGTAAGCATGACATCATTCAATTCATTATATAACAGTTAAATACTGTTTTTTTCGGAGAATTAATATATATGCAAGTAAGTATTAGGCGTTGCGAACCTAGTTACAAATTAGTTTAGTTGTGACCAGAAGGATAAACAAAGGCAGCATGAACGGAAAGTATGATCTCATACACATTCGATTCGTGGTTACTGGAAACTCATCAGTAGGAGCCGGTACTACGCCCTTTAACTACTATTTATTTAGGTGATGTATTTGAGATAATAGAAGTCGGTAGCATGTACCGTCTCGGAAACAATAGTGCTAGTACCATGTACCGTTTCGATAAAATAATGTTGGTATCGGTTACTAACACAATAGCCATAATGTTAGTATCCTTTACAGAACCGTTGTATATATTATATAGTGTGAGTTAGCGTTGAAGTCCATTGTCGAAGACTATGTGCTGTTAGCTTCACTATTGCAGTTTTACACATGCGTCTAGGAGATTTGACTGGCCTATTATCCGTCATTCTTCACCCAAATATATAGTGGTTAAATGGCTAAGTACCGGCTCCTACTGATGAGTCGCCAGTAAGCACGAAACGAATGTGCATGAGATTATACTTTCCGTTCATGCTGCCTTTGGTTTATCCTTCTGGTCACAACTGAACTAATTTGTTACTAGGTTCGCAACACCTAATACATACTTGCATATATATTAGTTCTCTGCAACAAACAGTATTTGAATGTCATGTGCTTATTGAAAGCTAGATTCTGATGGAACCGTTCTACACGCATCGAAATGCCCTATTTAAATACCATTAATCCTTTTTTTATACAGAGTTTAGCTCTATACTAAAAATATTTAATTAATAAATAACATATTATATTAATCAACAAGACAGTCAGTGGTAGGCATAGGGGCGCTCGGAATTCTTTTGTACCCATTCTAGTTGCAAATCATCACATCGTCCCTAATTTACAAATAACATAGCCTGTAGCATCCCTATCCATTGTTCCACTGAAGATGCTTTTTATGGCTGACGGACCAATGCAATGAGTTTATGATGAGCTGGTTATCAGTTTCCACGTCTCGTGCATAGAATACAAAATAGTCAGGGTCGCACTGCATTACTCTTTTCAATTAAGGTTGCACTGGCCAACGTAATTCTGAACAAACCTTAATTTGTTCCGGCATCGCCACCGTAGTAACTCACGATGAGTGCTTTTTTAGTTTTCCAGCTGAATACGAATAGTACCAACCAACAAATGTGCTGGTTGATTGCTTTACACAAAGATTTAATTAATTTTTTTAAGGCAGAACAACGTATTAACATTCCCGCATTGAAATAATACCCAAGGATGACCGAGTATTTAGTTTCTTTGTCTTAAATTTAGCTTGGACTTACCTGGCTCCTTACCCTTTTGCATTTCTTGTTTGAATGCTACTAACGCTCGTAACGAAGATCCACAAGTGTTGAGTGCATATCTGTAATCTTCACTAAGAAATGGCTTTAATAGAGTAATAACCACTGTCGTCATGAATTCATTCTGCTCGAGTTCATTAATTACATCAAATATGTTGCACACTCTTAATGAGGCATCACCCTGGGTTTCAATGGCGAAATCGCCATAGTATTTGGCAACTCCCTTTAATCTACAACACATTATTTCATGAACATTTACAAATTCGTCCTTGCCATCTTCTTTCGAATTGACATTCTTAGTTCGTATACTTTTCTCCAGTCTCACTGTTTTCTTTTAAGGTCCCCATGTTAAATATCGAAATATCATGAGTCAACTTTAATACAACGCAAGTAGGCAAGCACAAAAGAGTTCCCACTTATAAAGCCTATGCATTAATTATCAATTAATTGTGTAGGTTTACAGGAGACATTTTATTCTACTATCTACAACCATATTCTGAGGAATGTAATTATCTGACCGTCTACTAATTTACATCTGCACAATTTTACACCTCGTGGATGCTACATTCCGATTGGATCACAATAATCAAATCAAAATGCTTTATTTATATTCGCTTAATTTCGGTACGTAGAGCCGTTAAATTAATAAATTAAATATGATGATGCTTAAACCAGACCATGTGGCTGTGCTTCAATAAATTTCTTGAAGTTAATGCGTATGTACGTCATTATTTATTTTGGACGAGCTGATAGAAGCCAAATTGATGTTTAAAAAGTTGTGCGAGAAATATATTGAGTAGTCTCTAGCGTAAATAATTAGTGGTTAGTTTTGTTTCTGCAAGTGGATAGAATTATGGTGAATCAAAATTTTTTTCAAACTAATGAGCAATCATTTCCATTATATTAATCGCTTATAAAAGCTTTGCGCTTGACGTGCAAAGCAAAGAATGTTTCTGTAGATTACTTCAAAGTACAAAATTATTTTAAACGTAGATGATTTTGAATTTGCTGTTAAATATAGAAAAGACTCGAATGGAATGGTCTTCTAGTTTTAATTGTAGGAGTTCTAAAGCTCGCGGAAACTTAAAAAAATCTTAAAATGAGTTTCAAATGTGTGTTAAACCGTGTTGCCGACAAATAAGAAAAAAATATAAATTTATTATAAAAAAGCATACCGATTCATTATGAATTGTTGATAAAATGTGCTAAGTAATAAAATTTGAATTCCAAGTAAAGTTGTCTTTAGTTTCGTTACATTACTTTAGACATGCAAACATTCGCCCTATATATATATATATATATATATATATTTATGCAAATTCAATGTACTAATGGAACATAAAATCACTACGTTTGTATTGTTTATATCACGATTCATATTAAAAAAGTGTTTTGATAATAGCTCCCTGTTATTTTTAATACAAATAATAATTTAACATTTCCACAATTTTCTTTCGTGGTTCAATCGAGTTGAGCTGGTTTATATATATATTATATATATATATATATATATATATATATATATATATATATATATACATATATATAGTAAAAATAAAATACAATCCATTCACTTCACATACAGTATTACTCAAATTCTTGTTTATGTGACCCCAGCCTATGATAGTTTATAGTAGTGATAGGAGAAGTATGGAAAGGCGCCTATATTACGTACTGTTTTAGTATAAAACTAAATATATATTTAGGCAGAGGGATAGCAAGAATATAGCTTACAATAAGATATGAAATAAGACCGTACATAAGTAATAACCTACATTTACATGAGAAAACTAATATATATATATATATATATATACAATCTTGTAATGCGAGCCTTAATAAAATTCATAGTACCCTCTTTATGTGCAAAGTGAAAAATAAATTTAATCAGCTACAAGAACCGTTTCTTATCATATTCTTACCATTTATCTACAATTGGACATCTATATATATATATATATATATATATATATATATATATATATATATATAAATATAATTTGAACAGAAAACCAAAATAGAGAAAATGAAAATATATAGAGAGTGAAATAAAGCATCAACTGAGCAATTGCGTGCATCAATTCCATTTGAAGCTCAACATGCTTCTTCTGCTTGCATAAATCCGGCTTCAATTTGTTTATTAATAAAGCTTCCCCAGCAATGTACGGATTACTAAACGCACACATAAAGGTTTATCTTATGACTCTAGGTTTATCAATGGTTCATATGCATTAGCTAAATGGTTATTTTGTATACTGGAACCATTGCAAAAACCAATGGGTGACTATTTGGTTTCCAATTCTTTTGAGTTTGTAAACAGAGTTTACGATTTCAATGTTAAAAACAAGATTGTGTTGTATATTGATGTTATGTCTTTGTTCGCAAATGTTCCAATTGACGAAACCACTAATATAATACTGTATGCGGTAGAACGTACGGTAGACGTACGGTCTCGTTTTGATAAAAGCATCTATAAACAGATTGCTGATGTGGAAATGGAGAGCCCCCTATCTCCAGGTTTGGATGCGATTTGTGTTGAACAAGAGTAAATTTGGTCAATATATACGGTACGTTGATGATATTTTCCTTGTCTTTACGAACAGGTCGCAATTACGAGCATTGGTTAAAAGTTTCGACAAAACTCATTAGAATATTGATTTCATGTCCAAAACACAATATTATCGACTGCGTTTCTCAGACGCATTAATATAGAAAGATACTAACGTTATATTGAATAGAAAACTTTATCATAAATCAACCTGGTCTGCACAGTATTTGCATTATAGCAGTTTTGTGCCATTTCAATATAAAGATAATAAAAAGATAAACGATTTAATGACTAATAGCTGTCCCGGATAATAAATTGAATCAATTTTTTAAAGGAGAAGTCAAATAGCAGATGCATTTTGGACCAGAAAAAATGGCAGTCTACCTTAACATTCCATTTTAGAGGGATGCAGTTTCATAAATAACACAAAATATCGTTGAAGCTGCATTAACACACACACTTAATGCAGTTACCATACGACTGTTATTTAATGTGAAACATTTACCTTTGCCAGCAATTAAAGAGAAACGGTCGTTAATGTCGACATCATATAGTATTCACCAATATACATGCGCAAGTTGTCGATCAACTTACGTAAACCGATCGACCAGACGGTTAATTAATAGAAGGAGAAAACATTGTAACTTGAACGCCTGTTTTGAATGAAATGGTGAATACACGTCTGCAATTGCGCAATACATTCTTGAAACCTTACACGTATGTTTTCCAGACGTACCATTTAAATAATTATTAATGAAATAACAGAAGGTAGTTTGCTAAATTCGAAGATTTATGGATAAACAAACTCCAGCCGGATTTATGCAAGCAGAAGAAGCATGTTCAGGCTCTGAGCTTGAACTGGAGGTGATGCACGCAATTGATTAGTTGATCTCTCTCAATATTTTCGTTATTCTATATTTTTACCTTTTATTTTATATATAAACAGATATTTATTTGTAGATACTTGAGAAGAATTTAAGATTTAGTGTATATGCGTATGTATCTGTGTGTGTCTGTTTGCGAGACACATGCGCCTATACACCTACGAATAAGCCAAAACAAGAAATAGAAGTAAAACCGAGTCAGATTTGTTGCCGTCCACGTAATCAAATGAGAACCCAAGATGTATA